>JBBAGI010000117.1:0-300000 GCA_037127475.1 Arma custos
TTAAAAACTTCTGATAGTTTCAGGGGATGGTCTGAATGTATATCAGCTATCATTTCTGAAACTTTATGATAGGAGACTTGATACCCCTGACATTTGTAGAAAGAAAGAGTCGCCATCTATCAATTAGGTCCCAGACTAAAATTTAAACGGCAGTTTTATCTATGGTGACATTTAAAATTAATGTCTCCATTGATTTTTGACACATTTTGAGAATAAATGTATAAATAACTATTACTAAAAGTATTTTAGCACACAGTATTACAAAATACTAAGATACCAAACAAAAGGTATTCAAGATACAAAATGAATTTTAAAAAAGTATTTTAGATACAAGATGATAATACGTATTTTGTATCTTGTATCTGTATTTCAGATATTTGTGTCTCAAATAAGTCACATCCCTGCTTATGTAATGGTATATTTTCAAGCTAATATATTTATGTTTTTTTTTAACAATCATTTAGCTTAGTCACTTAGCTGATTAGTTAGCATCGGTCATTAATTTATGTGTTAGATCGAACCGAATTTTGTATATGTTTTTAAATCATTTAACAAAAGATGTGATTTGATAATGTAGTCATTATGTTGAATCCGACAGTTTTGCTGGTTTTATCGTTATCTGGTCCGCAGTTTGTCGCTTCGAGTTGAGTGACAAGTTTTAACTCTCGATTCTTATTATTTTTAAAATTTTCCAAAAATATAAGTTATCGTGAGTTTTGGTAAAGAGAATGAAATTATAAGTAATGAGTAGATTTTGGTGTAATCATTTCAGCAAGAAATAAAAGTTTCAACTAACATTTCGAAGTATAGATGACGTTAGGGCCAGGGCGCACTGAAAATAAAAAAAAGTGAATTCCGCGAGCGCCCGATGACGACGCCGAGAATATTGCCCGTTTCCATTTGGCAAAGTAAAAAAACAAAAAACATACAAAATGTATAATAAGCAAATAACAGAAACAACTAAAAACAGAAAACAGTTTATTTTAAAAAGAATTTCAGCGGAAATAATCTCATTATAAACTATAATAACCTATTTTTAATAAGTGAAACTATAAGTTAAGTTTAACAAAAATACATGAAAGAAAATAAATTAATTTGGATACATTCATAGTAAAATACAAACAAGAAAATCTTCTTATGAAAAATAATTAAAATCAAAATTACCAAATGTCAAATAAAAGAAAAAAATGTTCTTTAATTTTAATCGAGAGATAGAGGAATGAAAGGTCTCCTGGCACGATACTTTAAGTTCACTAACGAAAACTTTAAAATTTTCGCTCGGCGCTGCCGTCTTCTATGGCGATGTACTTCTCGTTGCGACGCAGGCAAATCGGCAGAGTCTCGTTCTGCAAAGGCCGTGGAGGCATCCTCTTCCAGGCTGGATACAGCAAGACTGACTAAAGTTCGCTAATGCTTGCAAGGTGCACTAAAAGCAACAATAAATACCCCCCCTCTCTCTCCCGAGCTAAATCAATACAATATTATTCTATGAAATATAAGTATGTACATAATTTACAATATGGTTACATATTTTGGAATACCCAGCAGATGATATTTTTGTTGAAACGTTGATTTCTAGATGAAATGAATACCGAAGAATGCACATTTCCCTTAATTACATTCTATTTTCCACACTTTATAGCTTATGATAAATTGTACTTTCGGAAATTATTAAAAGGGAAACTAATAAAAAGTTAAAACTTGTGACTAAATTCGAAGCGACAACCTGCGCAATGATTATCAAATATTTCTTGTTATAAAATTATAATTTTATAATTTGTTTATATTAATAGTTTATACTTTTCTTATTTCTTATTAAAAAAAGATGCTTTTGACTGAATAACCTGATAAACCTATATGATAATTATTTAAATTATACTTGTCAATAAATATAAACAATACGTAAAGAAATATATTATTTAATATCCTCATATGTCTCTAATACAATATCCTACTAAGCTATAAAAATCGAAGTTTTTATAACAGGACCGGATAGCGCATTATTAAATTAGGATGAGCGAGAGAGGTTGAGATATATCTGTCTCTTTCTGTTACTGGCTATTGAAGTCGCATCTGATTGGCTGCGAGGCATCCCCTCCACTGCATCTTTTTAGTCTTTCCCAGGATTTCAACGAGTCAAGAACTCTTCTCGGAAGTAGTCGTATTGTAAAGGTTTGTAATTATTATTGATATTGTTAAAAGTTACTATCAATATTTTAGTTAGTTGTGCACTATAGATAAATTAATTTAACCGATATAATTGATTAATGAAATTCATTAGGATATTTTAATGTGTCATCTCAAAATATTTAAGTTTTAATTATAAGTTAATGGTTATATATTATTACTAAATTTAATTTTAAGTAGCTATATGAAGAGTGTATAAGTGAGGAGAAATGATTGGCAATTATGAATAATAGTTATTGTAAATAAAATAGTTTGGGAAGTAATATTGCCCAATATTCATGGAATGTACTGCAGATCTTTTTATTTTGGATTTTTTTTTAATTTTAAATGTTTTTTTTTACAAATTTATTGAATTATCACTTGTGTCTCGTGGTTTCCCATTCCCTAATTTAACAGTTTTTTTGTTATATCGGTTTTTTGTTACAGCAGTTTTTCTTTCTGATAGTAGTATTAAATTTATTCAAACTTCATTTTTCAAATAATTATTTTTTTTTTTTTACCTTTTATTTTGTACTAATTAAAAGTATTTGAAAATTAGAAACGATAGTATGAACATTAAAAGTACAACATCAAATGTCGTAACGAATAATTTTCTGATTCTTCTTATTTATTTCGTTACATTATTTTTTTTCATCAGCTAAAATTAAAAATAATAAATGTAAATTTTAAACTAATTATAGTTTTCAATAGAGAGAAAATCCTCAAGAATCACGGCCATCAGAATAACCGAGACCGTGAGTTGAAACCTTTCATTTTTCTCACTAAACATCATCACTTAGTACTAATATGATATATCTCCGTTCTCCATTTTATCATCCAGTCAACTATTTTCCTCTCATACATAATATAATTATAAAAATGCGAATTAAAGCTGTTAATTATATCTTATAATTAATATTGAATACAAATACTAATTTATAAGGAAATAACAGAAGTAAAACTAGGAATTATTATGAAAATGTCTAAAAACAAAATATACTTTATATTTAAAAATTATGATTACATTTTAAAGTAAAATTATATTGCTTGCTGTATTTAAGATAATAGATTGTGCTATATTGGCATACATTTCAATTATTAATGGTCAAACAGCTAAGATAGGATGGCCAACAGTCACCCCCCTCCACCACAACTTCTGGAATAGCAACTGTATATTAAATGTAAATGTACTTTAATCGTGTATTTTAGCGTGATATACAATTTTTAGTTGATTTTTTTTTTGCAAACATTATTTAAACTAGTTAAAATTCATGATTTCAGTTATTTATGGTATGGCAATTACTTCAATCGAATACTGACGTCCCTTAGGCCTAAGGTCAAAGTACGCCATTTTGAATTAGAACTTCATAAAGAGATGAACTGTCGAATTTTTTACAGGTAATTGAATATAACTATTTATTTAAATTTCGAATTATCATGAACTGTTTTAATATATATATATATATATATATATATGTATATATATATATATATATATATATATATATATATATATATATATATATATTATAATTTCTACAATCCTCAAACACTAAATAACGTATTAATGTCCGAATTTCTTTATTTTTAGATGATTTATTCAGATCATAAAAAGTTTATTCTTGAAATATATATTGAAAAGGTATTAAAGTATTGGAATTAATATTAACCACTCCGAAGTTTATAAACACTATTAACTATTAATAGAGAACATATTCGTTTTAGATTTTTATGGGTTAAAAATTTAAATAATAAGATTCATGGAGTGAAAAAAGTAAAAAATAATTTCATTTATTGGCCCCCTTTGGTTTCTATCCGCCATTTTGGATTTTAAAACAGCCTCTATACATAATTTATCATTCCCATGTTTCCTTTCAGGTTAAATTTTATATTATTATAATCATTCATTATAAATCATATATAAATTCATTGGTTAATGGTTATTTGCTTTATTTTGATTTTTTAAACATTGGCTTAAATACTTTCTGATTCTTATTGCTTAACTTATATGTTATATGAATTATAGAGTTGGTAATGGAACAAACTAAATTAATTGTTATCGGCTTAAAAGCTCCTTAAAACTAAATGTGGAGATCACGGATCGCTTCTGAAATGTTAATCCTGTTTTAGTCGCAAGTTGGAGTTGAATAAAGAATTGACCAGTTACGAAGAATCATGAAATCTAGAAGGCCCCAGTATTATTTGCTTTCAACAATGCTGCTTCATCTTGAATGGCTCATTTCTTCATCGTCAATCTTCATGATCAGGTTTATTCGTTTTATTATTTGAATAATAATATTGTTACGGGCGCCGGCAGGAAGACGGGAGCAAGAGGATTAGCGGCTTAAATCCGTCGCCGGGAGAAGTTAAAATAGGATTAGGACGGTTCTAGATCGTCTTCTTTTGTCGGCAAAGGATTAAGAAGATTCCGGAATTGCCTGGCCCTTTCGTGTTCTGGAATGTTCGGCCTTACCTCTATAAAAAGACTTCCCTCACCTCCAGTCAGTCAGTCTTAGCCTGAGAGTAGACCAGTGAAGATCTGTGATAAGTGTAATAAGTGAGTGTCAGTGTGATAAACTAGTCAGTGTTGAACCGGCTCGTGTAATAAGTGTATCAGTGAACTGTGACAGTCTCGCGAGTGTAATAAACTGTTTCTGTTTGTTACTGTGTGTCAGTTTGTGATACTTGAAGAATCTTACGGTCGGTGGACTAGTGAACTGTAAGTGTTAACTATTAGTTATAGATTGTAGTGTAATTTTATAATATCCATAGAAACTATTGTAACTAGTTAAGCTATCTAGAATTAGTAACATCTTATATTATTGTAATAATTAAATAGGAGTTAGGCCTAGATAATAAATATTTAGAATACTGTTATTATAAATGTATATTAGTTCAATAATTTAATTGTTAATAGTTTAATTGTATCTTTTTAATCACTTTTGTTAATAAACATTAGTATCTTTAATTAAGGGATTGTTTAATTCATTTTAATACCCAGTAGCCCGTAACAAATTGGTGTCAGGTGTGGGGTTATTGTGTAATTGCTATTATTTTGCATTTTGTAATTATTGGGCTACTGTATGAAGAATGGCTTCTAAAAGTGTTAAGTTAATTGATTTAAAAGTTGCGGATTTGAAACGTGAATTGGAGGAACGTGATCTTGATTGTTCCGGAACTAAAAGTGTGTTGCAACAGCGCTTGCGTCAATTTTTTGTAGATTTAGGGGAAAATCCAGATGACGTTCTGTTTGAAACCGATTTAAGCAAGTTGTCTGCAACTTTTAAAAATGAGTTAAGAAATGTAGAAAATAAGCTAGGTAGTGAGTTAAGCAATGTAGAAAATAAACTAGGTAATGTACAGAATGAATTAGGTACTGTTAAAAGTGATTTATTGGATACATTAGAGTCTAAGTTAGGCATATTAGAGAATAAGTTAATGGAAAATGTTGAGAATAAGTTAGCTAATGTAGATAATAAGTTAGCCGATGTAAATAATGAAGTAGCTAATTTTGGTAATAAGTTAGCCGATGTAAATAATAAAGTGGCTAATGTAGAATCCAGGTTAGGGGAAGAACTGAACTCAATTAAAGACGAACTTAGGCTAAGAGTCGAGGCTCTCGAGGGACGTATGAGCAACCCACCGAAGAACGACACTGACCTTTCCTCCGAGGGCAGCCTTCATAAAACCATTATGCCCGCCAATTCAGGGACGCCACCAACTCACAACACCATTCCAGTGTTCGACGGAAAGACCCCGTTGGAGGACTACATGACTCTCTTCGAGACTGCGGCTTCGATCCACCGGTGGTCGAAAGAGACCCAAGCTTCAGCTTTGTGCCTGGCCTTGCGGGGAGACGCCTTGGGAGTACTGCAGGGGATGCCACTGTCGGAGCGGTCTAACTACGGGGAGCTGGTTAGAAGACTGGAGATGCGTTTCGGCCACCGCCACATGGACCAGCTATATCGCTCACAGCTGAGAAGCAGGATCCAGAAGACCAACGAGACTCTACAGGAATTTGAAGCAGACATTGCACGGCTGGTGAGGAATGCTTACCCATCGGTCACCGATGATGTCTACGAGAGCCTGGCTGTCGACAAATTCCTGGATGGACTTCGGGACCCCGAGACGCAACAAGCAGTGAAGCTCGCCCGGCCAAAAACATTGGGAGACGCATTATCTCAGGCCATGGAGTTCGAGGCTGTCAGGCAGTCAGTACGGGGCCATGCGCGGGTTCGAGCAGCTGAAGCGGAGCCTACTGTGGTCCCTAGCGTCGAAGACATAGTGACAAAGGTTTTGGAGGCTCTCAGGACCCGTAAGAAGGAGATACGCTGTTGGGGCTGCGGCCAACTTGGACACCCTAGAAGCAAGTGTCCATCCAAGAAGCAAGAAAAGCCACAGGAACGAAGTAGGGTTGATAGGGAGGAACAACTATCAGCCCGCTACGTCAGAGGCCCGAGGAAGACCAGTAGAGTTGCGTCTTTAGGGAGCAGAACGAACAGCTTCTACGTTGATGGGAAGGTGAACGGGCAGCTGCGAAGTCTGCTACTGGATACCGGCGCAACCAAGACAATCTTGAGCTCAAAGACAGTTCCTGCTGAGAAGATGTTGCCAACGATTTGGACATTACGGACTGCCACAGGTGAGCTAGCCAAGGTCTACGGGGAGACAGTTGCCTACTTCATCATCGGGGGTCAACATCTGAAGCACCGCGCTCTCGTGGCAGATATTGATGAAGATGTCATATTGGGCACGGACTTGATGATCACATGCGGGATCAAGCTGGATATGGCAAGAGGTGTGATGACGCTGGGAGACGAAGAAGTCATCCTCCGGCAGGGAAAGGATATCTACGCACGAGTGCGCTTACTAGAAGACACCACTTTACCTTCTCGGAGCCAAATCATAACACAGGGGACGGTCGAAGGACATCTACCTGAGGGTCAATGTGTGCTTCTTGAACCTGGAAAACAAGAAGAACAGGATATCGGACGCGGTGTACTGGTGGCTAGGTCTCTCATCAAGGCCGGACGTACCACTCCGATTCGGCTAATGAACCTGAACAGCTTCCCAGTAACGCTGAACAAAGGAACACCGATAGGGGAATGTACAACCGCTACCTCAGTGGTTCGTCAGCTGCAACGTCATCCCACCGAGCTGCGAGGACTGCCGGAAGAATTAAAGGGATTTGTGGACGAATCATGTTGCGACCTTTCGCCTGAAGAGAGTGAGGAGGTGAAGAAGATGATTACCCGATGGCAGGACGTTTTCGAGATCAGCCCAGGGCCACGGGGTAGAACGGATATCATCCAGCACAGGATTGACACCGGGGATGCTAAGCCCATCCGACAGGTCCCGCGGAGGCTGCCTTTAGCCAAACGGGAGGACGCCGAGAAGATCATCAAGGAGATGGCGACTGATGGTGTCATTGAGCCTTCGAGTAGCCCCTGGATGTCTCCTGTTGTACTGGTGAAAAAGAAGGACGGCACAACGAGATTCTGCGTGGACTACCGCCTTCTGAACAACGTCACCAAGAAAGACAGTTATCCGCTCCCCAGGATTGATGATACGCTGGACACCCTAGAGGGGTGTGAACTTTTCTCTACCTTGGATCTCCGCAGTGGATATTGGCAGGTTGGATTGAAACCTGAAGATAAAGAAAAGACAGCGTTCTCGATTGGGACTGGACTCTGGCAATTTACGGTAATGCCATTCGGGCTTTGCAATGCTCCTGCAACATTTGAGAGGCTGATGGAAAGCGTGTTAAGAGGTCTCTCTTGGGAAATTTGCCTGGTATACTTAGATGACATCATTGTGCTGGGAAAGTCCTTCGCTCACCATCTGAAGAATCTGGAGAAGGTCTTCGAACGACTGCGTGCAGCGAACCTTAAATTGAACCCGAAGAAGTGTCATCTCTTCCGAAGGCAAGTCAACTATCTGGGGCATGTTGTGTCGGACAATGGAGTTGCCGTTGACCCAGAGAAGATTGCAGCGATCACCGACTGGCCAGTACCTCGAGATAAGCACCAAGTAAGAAGTTTTCTCGGCCTCTGCACCTACTACAGGCGGTACGTGAAAGGATTTGCAAACATTGCAAAACCTCTTACCAGGCTCACCGAGGAAAAACGGACTTTTCTTTGGGATCACGAATGTCAGGCATCCTTTGAAGAGTTGAAGAAAAAGTTGAGTAGTGCTCTTATTCTGAGCTATCCACGTCCCGAGGGCAAGTTCATACTTGACACAGACGCTAGCAACACCGCTATTGGAAGCGTCCTCTCTCAGCTCCAAGATGGAGAAGAAAGGGTCATTGGGTATTTCAGTAAAGCGCTCTCAGCTCCGGAACGCAACTACTGTGTCACAAGGAAGGAGCTTCTGGCAGTGGTGAAATCTATAGAGCATTTTCACAAATATCTATACGGCAGAAGATTCCTCCTGAGAACGGACCACGCGGCTCTAATGTGGCTGCTACGATTCAAGTCACCAGAAGGACAAGTGGCGAGGTGGATAGAGCGCCTTCAAGAATATGACTTTGAATCTGCTCATCGCGCTGGAACGAGTCACAGAAATGCGGATGCGCTCTCTAGGAGACCTTGTGACGAAAAATGCGGGCATTGTTCTCGACAAGAAGAGAAGCAGGCAGCAGTGTTGAGGACAACGGTGGTCATGGACAGTTGGCAGGATGCAGAGGTGTCAAAGGAGCAGGACAGGGACCCGGACTTGAAACAAATGAAGCAGTGGAAACTATCAGGGCAAGGAAGACCAACCTGGCAGGATGTTGCTCCAATGTCGAAGAATGTAAAGACTTACTGGGCCCAATGGGACTCCATTCTAGTGGACAACGGGCTGCTGAAACGGGCATTGGAGAACACGGAAGGAGATCAGCGCAGACTTCAGCTCATCGTTCCAAAGAGTAAAGTGCCCGAAGTACTCAGGGAACTTCATGACGGAGTATCTGGCGGCCACCTTGGAGTTCACCGTACATTGGAAAAGGTACGTGAACGCTTTTACTGGGCGAATCTCAAGGACGATGTGTTGGACTGGTGCAGGCGTTGTGCGACTTGTGCGGCTTCTAACGGACCCATAAGAAGAAAGAAGGCCCCAATGAGGAAGTACAACGTGGGAGCACCGTTTGAGAGAATAGCAATCGACATCGCTGGCCCTTTCCCTGTGACGGATGAAGGTAACCGGTATATTCTCGTGGCCATGGACTACTTTTCCAAGTGGGTGGAAGCTTACGCCCTTCCGAATCAGGAGGCAGTCACGGTTGCGGACGTACTGGTGAAGCAGCTCGTCAGTAGGTTTGGAGTACCCATGGAACTTCACTCTGATCAGGGACGAAACTTCGAGTCTGCAGTCTTCTCCGGGATGTGCGAAGCACTGGGAATACGGAAGACCAGGACGACACCTCTTCACCCTCAATCCGATGGCATGGTGGAGCGCATGAACAGGACTATGGGTCGATACTTGTCCAAAGTGGTCTCCGACCATCAGCGAGACTGGGATCAGTATCTTCACCTGTTCCTGCTGGCCTACCGCAGTTCAGTCAGTGAGGCAACGGGGCAGACTCCCGCAAATGTGGTATTCGGCAGAGAACTTCGGTTGCCTTGTGATCTGAGATTCGGTTTCAAGCCTGATGAGGAAATTGCCGGAGAGGAGTACGTCTCGGATCTACGGAAGCGAATGGATAATATCCACGAGAAGGTTCGCACAAACATCCAGGGAGCCAGTGACAGAATGAAGGAGCGTTACGACATCAGGGCTGAGAAGGGTGGCTACCAACCTGGAGACTTGGTCTGGCTACATGATCCTCGAAGAAGGCGAGGCTACTCACCTAAACTTCAGAACTCCTGGGACGGCCCGTATGAGATCGTCAAGAGGATCAATGACGTCATATATAGGATCAGGAAGCAGCCGAAAGGAAAACCCAAGGTAGTCCATTTCAATAGACTGGCCCCGTACAAAGGAGACCACGGCCCGAAAGAAGACCAGCAGGTCAGGTACCTAAACAACGTCAAGACAAATAACTCAGTTGCTCATACTAAAGTACCAGGGACCCGTGGAGTAACTCAGGTAATCTACAGAGATATCTTCTCGTTACCAGTGGAGTATTCTCTGGCCCATTGCGTTGCCGAAGATCTGAGGACTTCTCGAGGGATTGCAACGGTCTTCAGGAAGAAGTTCGGCGGAACTGAGGAGCTGGAACGCCAAGGACCAAGTGTCGGGAAGGCACTCCACCAGCCGCACGAAGGACGACACCTGTTTTACTTGGTTACCAAGCGTGCCTCTGATCAGAAGCCGACATATGACGCACTGCGGCGAAGCCTCGACGACCTTCGGAGTAAGCTTCTGAGACTGCGTGTCACTAAGCTCGCTATTCCGAAGTTGGGCTGTGGATACGACGGCTTGGAGTGGAAGATTGTCAGGGACATGATCGAACAGACATTCGCCACCTCTGGAGTTGCCATATTGGTGTGCACGTTCAACCCCTGGAAAGAAAGTGCGTCTCCATCAGCAGAAGCTCATAACTGCCCGATTTCTCCGGACTATGCTCTGGGGCAGAGCACTTTTAAGGAGGGGGCAGTGTTACGGGCGCCGGCAGGAAGACGGGAGCAAGAGGATTAGCGGCTTAAATCCGTCGCCGGGAGAAGTTAAAATAGGATTAGGACGGTTCTAGATCGTCTTCTTTTGTCGGCAAAGGATTAAGAAGATTCCGGAATTGCCTGGCCCTTTCGTGTTCTGGAATGTTCGGCCTTACCTCTATAAAAAGACTTCCCTCACCTCCAGTCAGTCAGTCTTAGCCTGAGAGTAGACCAGTGAAGATCTGTGATAAGTGTAATAAGTGAGTGTCAGTGTGATAAACTAGTCAGTGTTGAACCGGCTCGTGTAATAAGTGTATCAGTGAACTGTGACAGTCTCGCGAGTGTAATAAACTGTTTCTGTTTGTTACTGTGTGTCAGTTTGTGATACTTGAAGAATCTTACGGTCGGTGGACTAGTGAACTGTAAGTGTTAACTATTAGTTATAGATTGTAGTGTAATTTTATAATATCCATAGAAACTATTGTAACTAGTTAAGCTATCTAGAATTAGTAACATCTTATATTATTGTAATAATTAAATAGGAGTTAGGCCTAGATAATAAATATTTAGAATACTGTTATTATAAATGTATATTAGTTCAATAATTTAATTGTTAATAGTTTAATTGTATCTTTTTAATCACTTTTGTTAATAAACATTAGTATCTTTAATTAAGGGATTGTTTAATTCATTTTAATACCCAGTAGCCCGTAACAATATTCTGTCTCTTTATTTGGGTAGAACAATTAAACGCACGCTCCCTTAGCATCCGCCCGAAATACAGCCGAAAGTACAAGTGTGATTCTAGGTTTACTTCGTTCTATTTGCGTAGGGATGTAGTAACCCTAGGAAGTCGAATGGGCCCTTAATCTTCATTCGCTAAAGGAGGTGGCGGTACTATTTCCCAATTTTTAGAATATAGTCAGCACTGGTCACTCTTTGTTCTATTAGCATTTGCTCCATTCCATAGTCTGGTTCTAAAATAATAGTCATTCTAGGTTTTAGGATTTTCTGTGATATTAAGTACAAGGGTAATATTAGTGTCAGTTGGCCAGAATTTACCTCCTTCTGTCCGACTTTGTCTAGTATTCTACTAGTCTGTTGTATCTAAGATGGGTCAGTATTACGAATAGTGCTCTTTGTTTTTTTAATTTGGATAACATATATAGGCTTTAATTTCATACTCCATCTTCTCACTAGGATTTCATATTTTATGTTTCAATACTGAGGGTAAAGTCAAATAGGCCCTTATTCTTCAATTGCGTAGGGAGTTAGCGGTACCATTCCTCATTTTTTAGAATATAGTCAGGCCTGGTCCCTCTTTTTGCAATTAGTAGTTTTCCTCAATTCCATAGTCTGATTCTAAACGAGTATTCATTCTAGATGTTAGGATTTTCTGCGATATTAAGTACAAGGGTAATACTAGGTCTACTTCTTTCTATTTGCGTAGCGATGTGTTAACCCTAGGATTTTCAGTCGTCTTAAATACAAGGGTAATAATAGTCTGAGTTGGCCAGAATTTACCTCCTTCTGTCCTACTTTGTCTAGTATTCCTCTTGTATATAAGGTGGTCATTATTACGAAAAGTGCTGTTTGTTTTTTTTAATTTGGGTAACATATATAAGCTTTAATTTCATACTCCATCTTTTCAATAGGATTTCATATTTTATGTTTTAATGGTTATGGTAAAGTCGAATAGGCCCTTTTCCCTCAATTGCATAGGGAAGTAGTAGTAACATTCCTCATTCTTTAGAATATAGTCAGGTCTGGTCACTCTTTTTGCTATTAGTAGCGGCTCCATTCCAAAGCCTGATACAAAAATAGTAGTCACTCTAGGTATTAGGATATTCTGCGATATTAAGAGCAAGGGTAATACTAGGTCTTCTTCCTTCTATTTGCGTAGGGATGTGTTAACCCTAGGATTTTCAGTCGTCTTAAATACAAGGGTAATATTAGTGTCAGTTGGCCACAATTTACCTCCTTCTGTCCGAGTTTGTCTAGTATTCCTCTTGTATCTAAGATGGTAAGTATTACGAATAGTGTTGTTTGTTTTTTTTAATTTGGGTAACATATATAGGATTTAATTTCATACTCCATCTTCTCACTAGGATTTCATATTTTATGTTTTAATGCTTAGGGTAAAGTCGGATAGGTCCTTATTCTTCAATTGCGTAGGGAGGTAGCGGTAGCATTCCTCATTTTTTAGAATATAGTCAGGCCTGGTCACTCTTTTTGCTATTAGTAGCGGCTCCATTCCAAAGTCTGATTCAAAAATAGTAGTCACTCTAGGTATTAGGATATTCTGTGATACTAAGTAAAAGGGTAATACTAGGTCTTCTTCCTTCTATTTGCGTAGGGATGTGTTAACCCTAGGATTTTCAGTCGCCTTAAATACAAGGGTAATACTAGTCTGAGTTGGCCAGAATTTACCTCCTTCTGTCCTACTTTGTATAGTATTCCTCTTCTATATAAGATGGTCATTACTACGAATAGTGCTGTTTGTTTTTTTTAATTTGTGTAACATTTATAGGCTTTAATTTCAAACTCCATCTTTTCAATAGGATTTCATATTTTATGTTTTAATGCTTAGGGCAAAGTCGAAAAGGCCCTTTTTCCTCAATTGCGTATGGAAGTAGTGGTAGCGTTCCTCATTTTTTAGAATATAGTCAGGTCTGGTCACTCTTTTTGCTATTAGTAGCGGTTCCATTCCAAAGTCTGATTCAAAAATAGTAGTCACTCTAGGTATTAGGATATTCTGCGATATTAAGAGCAAGGGTAATACTAGGTCTTCTTCTTTCTATTTGCGTAGGGACGTGTTAACCCTTGGATTTTCAGTCATCTTAAATACAAGGGTAATAATAGTCTGAGTTGGCCAGAATTTACCTCCTTCTGTCCAACTTTGTCTAGTATTCCTCTTGTATCTAAGATGGTAAGTATTACGAATAGTGCTGTTTGTTTTTTTCAATTTGGGTAACATACATAGGTTTTAATTTCATACTCCATCTTTTCACTAGTATTTCATATTTTATGTTTTAACGCTTAGGGTAAAGTCGGATAGGTCCTTATTCTTCAATTGCGTAGGGAGGTAGCGGTAGCATTCCTCATTTTTTAGAATATAGTCAGGCCTGGTCACTCTTTTTGCTATTAGTAGCGGCTCCATTCCAAAGTCTGATTCAAAAATAGTAGTCACTCTAGGTATTAGGATATTCTGCGATATTAAGAGCAAGGGTAATACTAGGTCTACTTCTTTGTATTTGCAAAGGGATGCGGTAACCCTAGGATTTTCAGTCATCTTAAATGCAAGGGTAATACTAGTCTGAGTTGGCCAGAATTTACCTCTCATTCTGTCCAACTTTGTCTAGTATCCCTCTTGTATCTAAGATGGCCAGTAATACGAATAGTGCTGTTTGTTTTTTTAATGTACGTAACATATATAGGCTGTAATTTAATACTCCAACTTTTCACTAGGATTTCATATTTTATGTGTTAATGCTTAGGCTTAAGTCGAATAGGCTCTTATTCTTCAATTGCGTAGGGAGGTAGTGGTACCATTTCTCTTTTTTTAAAATATAGTCAGGCCTGGTCACTCTGTTTGCTATTAGTAGCGGCTCCATTCCAAAGTCCGATTCTAAAATAGTAGTCATTCTAGGTATTAGGATTTTCTGCGATATTAAGTACAAGGGTAATACTAGGTCTATTTTTTTTATTGGCTTAAGGATGCGGTATAGTAGGATTTTCTGCCATCTTAAATGCAAGGGTAATACTAGTCTCAGTTGGCCAGAATTTACCTCTCATTCTGTCCAACTTTGTCTATTAATCCTCTTGTATCTGAGATGGTCAGTATTACGAATAGTGCTGTTTGTTTTTTCATTTGGGTAACATATATAGGGGTTAATTTTATTATCCGTTGTTTAACTAGGATTTCATATTTTATGTTGTCATGCTTAGGACTACGTTGAATAGGCACTTAATATTTATTCGCTAGGGGAGGTGGCAGTACTATTTCCCAAATTTTAGAATATAGTCAGCCCTGGTCACTATTTGTTCTATTAGCAGGTGCTCCATTCCATAGTCTGATTCTTAAATAGTAGTCATTCTATGTGTTAAGATGTACCACGAGATTTCCGCAGTGCTGTTTTTTTTTTGTTAACATATATAAGGGTTAAGTTTATTCTCCATCGTTTAACTACGATTTCATATTTTATGTTGTCAGGCTTACGATTAAGTCGAATAGGCACTTAATATTTATTCGCTAGGGGAAGTGGCAGTACTATTTCCCAAATTTTAGAATATATTCAGCCCAGGTCACTCTTTCTTCTATTAGCAGGTGCTCCATTCCATAGTCTGATTCTAAAATAGTAGTCATTCTATGTGTTAGGATTTACTAGGAGATTTCCGCCATCTTAAGTAAAAGGGTAATACTAGTTCTAATTCTTTGTATTTGCATAGGGATGTGGTAACACTAGGATTTTCAGTCATCTTAAATACAAGGGTAATACTAGTCTGAGTTGGCCAGGATTTACCTCTCTTCTGTCCTACTTGGTCTAGTATTCTTCTTGTATCTGAGATGGTCTGTATTCTGAATAGCGCTGCTTTACTTTTTCTTCTTGGTTTTAGTTGGTTGTAGTTCAGTTCTCTATTTCTTTATGCGGTTCTTTTTTTTTCTTTTTTTTTTTATTGTAACCCTTAGAGTCATGTCGACTAGGCCCTTCATCTTCATTTGCGAAGGGAGGTGTCGGTACCATCTCCAAATTTTTAGAATATTTAATATAGACCATTCCTCATTTTTTAGAATATAGTCAGGCCTGGTCACTCCTTTTTCTATTAGTAGCGGCTCCATTCCAAAGTCTGATGCTAAAATATAAGTCATTCTAGGTGTTAGTAGTTTCTACGATATTAAGTGCAAGGGTAATACTAGGTCTATTTTTTCTATTTTCGAAGGGATATGGTAACTAAATTTTAGGTCTCCTTTTTTGTATTTGCGTAGGGATGTGGTAACTCTAGGATTTCATATTTTATGTTTTGATGCTTAGGGTTAAGTTGGCTAAGTCCTTAAACTTCATTTGCGAATGGAGGTTATGGTACCATATTCTAATTTTTAGTTTATAGTAAGCACTGGTTACTCTTTTTTCTATTAGCATTTGCTGCATTCCATAGTCTGATTCTGATTGATGATTTTTATTCAACTTTTAGAATTTACATCCAGGAATCCATAATATTGGATTTTTTTTTTATAAAATCCTATGAGAAGTAGATTTTATATTTACATGAAAATTTTCATCTGCCTACTCCACTGCTCATGGCACGTTCATGTTGAACATACAATGTATATGTTCTGAGGTTTGTCTTAAAACCTAACGTTGAAAAGGTACAGCTGTACTTTTGAAAATGAAAATACTTATTTATAATTTTATATTATTATTTAACTTAATAATAATATCTCATGCTGACTTGAACTAAAACTATTGTTCTTATTTTGTCTATATTTGTTTCTTATCGACATATTTTATTCACTTCTGTAATTTATTCTTTATTGTCTTAATCTAGGATAATGGCGGTTTAAGGAGGAATTTCTTAATTATTGATGCTATAATATGCTAAGTCCTCTTTAAAAAAGTCGCACTACTACTGCCCAACTTAATCTGGAAAGTATATTATCTAATATCTAAAGTATATTATTTTAATAGTTTTATGCCCGTTCTATAAGTAAATTCAGTCGATTAGAACAATGTTCTTACCTCGCACCGATTATAAATTACAAATATGGGGCTTATTTTTATTTAATATTTAATTTAATTTGAACTAGATGTTAGGGTTTACTTTTCAAAATTTGTATCACTTTCCCTTGGTTTATCACATGTCTTCAATATTATAAAAGAACCTTTAACAGCAATACTTATGTAATGGCATATTTTCAAGCTAATATATTTATGTTTTTTTAACAACCATTTAGCTTAGTCACTTAGCTTATTAGTTAACATCAGTCATTAATTTATGTGTTAGATTGAACCGAATTTTGTGTATGTTTTTGTATCATTTAACAAAAGATGTGAATTGATAATGTAGTCATAATGTTGAATCCAACGTTTTTGTTGGTTTTATCCTCATCTGTTCCGCAGGTTGTCACTTTGAGTTGAGTGACAAGTTTTAACTGTCAATTCTTATCATTTTTAAAATTTTCTAAAAATATAAGTTATCGTGAGCTTGGTAAAGAGAATGAAATTATAGATAATGAGTAGATTTTGGTATAACCATTTCATCAAGTTATAAAAGTTTCAACTAACATTTTGAAGTTTAGATGATATTTTTTTTGAAACTTTGATTTCTAGATAAAATGAATACCGAAGAATGCACATTTCCCTTAATCACATTCTATTTTCCATACTATAGCTTATGATAAATTGTACTTTCAGAAATTATTAAAAGGGAAACTAATAAAAAGTTAAAACTTGTGACTAAATTCGAAGCGACAACCTGCGCAATGATTATCGAGTATTTCTTGTTATAAAATTATAATTAGAAGTATTATTTTTAGAATAATATTATATTATATTAGAAGTATTATTTTTGTAATTATTCCTTACGCAGACGTTTTTTCATCGAGTCTCATCTACATCATTTTTTATAATATATTCATTGTAACTGATTCTAAATGCTACAAATGATTGATTTGGTCCATACGTTGAACAATATTTAAGGTCAAGGGACAAAAACTAATGCTCATTTAATGGAAATTCTACTTTTGTAACATCATTATCGGTATTGGCTGAATTTGTCTTGCTTATTTTGAATATTTTCTTTATTTCATTCTCTTTCACTTGGTTAAATTGTTGTTTATACTTTTATTATTTCTTATTAAAAAAAGATGCTTTTTACTGAATAACCTGAAAAATCTATATGATAATTATTTAAATTATACTTGTCCACAAATACAAATAATATGTTAAGAAATAAATAATTCAATATGATCATATTCAAGACACTAGCCAGTGATCTAATATCCTAGTTTCCTTTAAAAATCGAAGTGTTTATAATAGGACCGGATGGGGCATTATTAAATTAGGATGAGCAAGAGAGGTTGAGATATATCTGTCTCTTTCTGTTACTGGCTATTGAAGTCGCATCTGATTGGCTGCGAGGCATCCCCTCCACTGCATCTTTTTAGTCTTTCCCAGGATTTCAACGAGTCAAGAACTCTTCTCGGAAGTAGTCGTATTGTAAAGGTTTGTAATTATTATTGATATTGTTAAAAGTTACTATCAATATTTTAGTTAGTTGTGCACTATAGATAATTAATGTAACCGATATAATTGATTAATGAAATTCATTAGGATATTTTAATGTCATCTAAAAATAATTATAAGTTTCATATTTTATTACATTGTTAATTCTTATCTAAACAAAAATAATAGATTTTTTTAATATTTGCGTTCTATTAACGGTTATATATTATTACTAAATTTAATTTTAAGTAGCTATATGAAGAGTGTATAAGTGAGGAGAAATGATTAGCAATTATGGATAATAGTTATTGTAAATAAAATATTTTGGGAAGTAATATTGCCCAATATTCATGGAATGTACTGCAGATCTTTTTATTTTGGATTTTTCTAAATTATAAATGTTTTTTTTTCACAAATTTATTGAATTATCACTTGTGTCTCGTGGTTTCCCATTCCCTAATTTAACACTTTTTTCTTATATCGGTTTTTTGTTACAGCAGTGTTTATTTCTGATAGCAGTATTAAATTAATTCAAACTTCGTTTTTCAAATAATTATTTTATTTTTTTTTACCTTTTATTTTGTACTAATTAAAAGTATTTGAAAATTAGAAACAATAGTATGAACATTAAAAGTACAACATCAAATGTCGTAACGAATAATTTTCTGATTCTTTTTATTTATTTCGTTAGATTATTTTTTTTTCATCAACTAAAATTAAAAATCATAAATGTAAATTTTAAATTAACTATAGTTTTCAATAGAGAGAAAATCCTCAAGAATCACGGCCTTCAGAATAACCGAGACCGTGAGTTGAAACCTTTCATTTTTCTCACTAAACATCGTCACTTAGTGCTAATATAATATATCTCCGTTCTCCATTTTATCATCCAGTCAAATATTTTCCTCTCATACATAATATAATTATAAAAATGCGAATTAAAGCTGTTAATTATATCTTATAATTAATATTGAATACAAATACTAATTTATAAGGTAATAAGGAAATAACATATGTAAAACTAGGAATTATTATTAAAATGTCTAAAAACAAAATATACTTTATGTTTAAAAATTATGATTACATTTTAAAGTAAAATTATATCGCTTGCTGTATTTAAGATAATAGATTTTGCTATATAGGCATACATTTCAATTATTAATGGTCAAACAGCTAAGATAGGATGGCCAACAGTCACCCCCCTCCACCACAACTTCTGGAATAGCAACTGTATATTAAATGTAAATGTACTTTAATCGTGTATTTTAGCGTGATATACAATTTTTAGCTGATTTTTTTTTTTTGCAATCATTATTTAAACTATTTAAATTTCTTGATTTCAGTTATTTATGGTATTGCAATTACTTCAATCTAATACTGACGTCCCTTAGGTCTAAGGTCAAAGTACGCCATTTTGAATTAGAACTTCATAAAGAGATGAACTGTCGAATGTTTTACAGGTAATTAAATATAATTATCTATTTAAATTTCGAATTATTATGAACTGTTTTAATATATATATTATAATTTCTACAATCTTCAAACACTAAATAACGTATTAATGTCCGAATTTCTGTATTTCTATTTGATTTATTCAGATCGTAAAAAGTTTATTTTTTAAATATACATTCAAAAGCTATTAAAGTATTGGAATTACTATTAACCACTCCGAAGTTTATAAACACTATTAACTATTAATAGAGAACATATTCGTTTTAGATTTTTATGGATTAAACATTTAAATAATAAGATTCATGGAGTGAAAAAAAAGTAAAAAATAATTTCATTTATTGGTCCCCTTTGGTTTCTATCCGCCATTTTGGATTTTAAAACAGCCTCTATACATAATTTATCATTCCCATGTTTCCTTTCAGGTTAAATTTTATATTATTATAATCATTCATTATAAATCATATATAAATTCATTGGTTAATGATCATTTGCTTTATTTTGATTTTTGTATACATTGGTTTAAATACTTTCTGATTCTTATTGCTTAACTTAACAAACATGAATTACCTATAATAAAAAATAAAATGTAATGCTATAAAAAAGATAATACTGTTTTGCTGTTTCCTCATTTAAGCCCACTGATGACCTCGAGGCTCAAATCTACTCTCTTTATCTAGACTGAGTTCCTGTTGTGTGGAGAAAAGCATCATCATCATCATATTCTGTCCTCATCAACCACCTATGCAGTGTATGGAGGAATTCTGAACAGCCCTCTCCAGCTCTGCTGGTCATCGACGGACTATGTGGATCCAACCAGTCTCAAAATCCTTCTTCACCTCTTCTTCCCAGGTCATCTTCTTCCTCCTTTCCCCTCCACTTTGGCTCGGTAAGAAAAGTATTTTAACTAATATTCAAGATTTATTTTGTCAAAATTTTTGTAACTTTTATAAAAATTATGTTTTTGTGCCATTTGCTTTAAAATATGTTCTAATTTCCAGAATCTTCCTTCACTAATTAGCATATTATTATTTAAGGTGATATTTCCATTCACTGAATTAAGATTATAGTCTGAAGTAGGTATTAATTTAACATTTTTAATATTTATTCAATAGGTTGACAATTATTTGCTTCATTATTATTATTGTGTTATGAGAGTTATAATTATAAGATTAAAGATTCAGCTTTCTGTCTTTCTAATCAATATTATGTAATTTAAAATATTAATCTTATTGCTTTTCATCATTTATAGATTAAAAATTAAAATTAATAACTTAGATTTAAACAAGAATTTTAGAGCTGAAAATGGAACAAACTAAATTAATTGTTATCAACATAAATAGCTCCTCATGGCTGAGGACGACAATGACATTGATAGCTTTTGAAATGTTAATCCTGTTTTAGTTGCGAGTTGGAGTTGAATAAAGAATTGACCAGTTACGAAAAATCATGAAATCTAGAAGGCATCAGTATTATAAACTTTCAACAATGCTGCTTCATCTTGAATGGCTCAATTCTTCAACGTCAATCTTCATAATCAGGTTTATTGCTTTTATTATTTGAAGAATAATATTTTGACTCATTTTTTTGGTAGAACAGTTAATCGCTAGCTTAGCATCAGTCCGAATATAGTCAGCCCTGATTACTCTTTTTTCTATTAGCAGCTGCTCCATTTCATAGTCTGGTTCTAAAATAGTAGTCATTCTAGGTGTTAGGATTTTCTACAATATTAAGTAACAAGGATAGTATAAGGACTATTTTTTTATTTTCGAAGGGATGTGGTAACTGTTTTTATATTGTAATCCTTAGAGTTTAGTCGAATAGGCCCTTATTCTTCAATTTGGTCGGGAGGTAGCGGTACGATTTCACATTTTTTAGAATATATTAAGGGCGGGTCCCTCTTTTTTCTGTTAGCAGTTGCTCTATTCCATAGTTTGATTCTAAAACAGTAGTCATTTAATCTTTAGAATCAAGTTGAATAGGCCGTTATTCTTCAATTTCGTAGGGAGGTAGCGGTACCATTTCTAATTTTTTAGAATATATTCAGCCCTGGTTACTCTTTTTTCTGTTAGCAGTTGCTCTATTCCATAGTCTGATTCTAAAATAGTAGTCATTCTAGGTGTTAGGATTTTCTATGATATTAAGTACAAGGGTAATAATGCTAGGTATAATTTTTTTTTTTTTTTGGCGGGGGGAAGTGGTAACCCTCGGAATTTCAGTCATCTTAATACAAGAGGAATACTAGTCTGAGTTGGCCGGTAATTACCTCTCGTTCTGTCCAACTTGTCTAGTATTCCTCTTGTATCTAAGATGGTCAGTTTTTCAAATAGTGTTGTTTATTTCTTTTGTTTGGTTAACAGATATAGGCTGTAATTTTATTATCTATTTCTCCATTAGGTTTACTGTTTTTATATTGTAATCTTTAGAGTCAAGTTGAATAGGCCCTGATTCTTTAATTTCGTAGGGAGTTAGCGGTACCATTTCTAATTTTTTAGAATATATTCAGCCGGGTCCCTCTTTTTTCTATTAGCAGTTGCTCCATTCCATAGTCTGGTTCTAAAATAGTAGTCATTCAAGTGGTTAGGATTTTCTATGATATTAAGTACAAGGGTAATAATGCTAGGTATAATTTTTTTTTTTTTGGCGGGGGGAAGTGGTAACCCTCGGAATTTCAGTCATCTTAATACAAGAGTAATACTAGTCTGAGTTGGCCGGTAATTACCTCTCATTCTGTCCAACTTGTCTAGTATTCCTCTTGTATCTAAGATGGTCAATTTTTCAAATGGGGTTGTTTATTTCTTTTGTCTGGTTAACATATATAGGCTGTAATTTTATTATCTATTTCTCCATTAGGTTTACTGTTTTTTTATTGTAATCTTTAGAGTGAAGTTGAATAGGCCCTTATTCTTTAATTTCTTAGGGAGTTAGCGGTACCATTTCTAATTTTTTAGAATATATTAGGCCGGGTCCCTCTTTTTTCTATTAGCAGTTGCTCCATTCCATAGTCTGGTTCTAAAATAGTAGTCATTCAAGTGGTTAGGATTTTCTACGATATTAAGTACAAGGGTAATAATGCTAGGTATAAATTTTTTTGGGGGAAGTGGTAACCCTCGGAATTTCAGTCATCTTAAATACAAGAGTAATATTAGTCTGAGTTGGCCAGTAATTACCTCTCATTCTGTCCAACTTGTCTAGTATTCCTCTTGCATCTAAGATGGTCAGTTTTTCAAATAGTGCTGTTTATTTCTTTTGTTTGGTTAACAGATATAGGCTGTAATTTTATTACCTATTTCTCCATTAGGTTTACTGTTTTTATATTGTAATCTTTAGAGTCAAGTTGAATAGGCCCTGATTCTTTAATTTCGTAGGGAGTTAGCGGTACCATTTCTAATTTTTTAGAATCTATTCAGCCGGGTCCCTCTTTTTTCTATTAGCAGTTGCTCCATTCCATAGTCTGGTTCTAAAATAGTAGTCATTCAAGTGGTTAGGATTTTCTATGATATTAAGTACAAGGGTAATAATGCTAGGTATAATTTTTTTTTTTTTGGCGGGGGGAAGTGGTAACCCTAGGATTTTCAGCCATCGTAATACAAGGGTAATACTAGTCTGAGTTGGCTGGTAATTACCTCTCATACTGTCCAACTTGTCTAGTACTCCTCTCGTACCTGAGATGGTCAGTTTTTCAAATAGTGCTGTTTGTTTCTTGTGTTTGGTTAACATATATAGGCTGTAATTTTATTATCTATTTCTCCATTAGGTTTACTGTTTTTATATTGTAATCTTTAGAGTCAAGTCGTATGGTAGCGGTACCATTTCTAATTTTTTAGAATATATTCAGGCCGGGTCCCTCTTTTTTCTATTAGCAGTTGCTCCATTCCATAGTCTGGTTCTAAAATAGTAGTCATTCAAGTGGTTAGGATTTTCTACGATATTAAGTACAAGGGTAATAATGCTAGATATAAATTTTTTTTTGGGGGGGGGAAGTGGTAACCCTCGGAATTTCAGTCATCTTAAATACAAGGGTAATACTAGTCTGAGTTGGCCGGTAATTACCTCTCATTCCGTCCAACTTTGTCTAGTATTCCTCTTGTATCTGATATTGATAATATTTCAAATAGTGCTGTTTTGTTTTTTTATAACATATACAAGTATTAATTTTATTCTCCATCTTTTCATTAGGATTTTAATGCTTAGGATTAAGTACAGTAGGCCCTTAAAATTCATTCGCTAGGGGAGTTGGCTATAGACTATTCTATAGTCTGATTCTATTTCCCAATTTTTAGAATATAGTCAGCCCTGATTACTCTTTTTTCTATTAGTAGTTGCTCCATTCCATAGTTTGATTCTAAAACAGTAGTCATTGTAATCTTTTGAGTCAAGTCGAATAGGCCGTTATTCTTCAATTTCGTAGGGAGGTAGCGGTACCATTTCTAATTTTTTAGAATATATTCATCCCTGGTTACTCTTTATTCTTTTAGCAGTTGCTCTATTCCACAGTCTGATTCTAAAATAGAAGTCATTCTAGGTGTTAGGATTTACTACAATATTAAGTAACAAGGGTAGTATAAGGTCTATTTGTTTTATTTTCGAAGGGATGTGGTAACCCTAGGATTTTCAGCCATCGTAATACAAGGGTAATACTAGTCTGAGTTGGCTGGTAATTACCTCTCATACTGTCCAACTTGTCTAGTACTCCTCTCGTACCTGAGATGGTCAGTTTTTCAAATAGTGCTGTTTGTTTCTTGTGTTTGGTTAACATATATAGGCTGTAATTTTATTATCTATTTCTCCATTAGGTTTACTGTTTTTATATTGTAATCTTTAGAGTCAAGTCGTATGGTAGCGGTACCATTTCTAATTTTTTAGAATATATTCAGGCCGGGTCCCTCTTTTTTCTATTAGCAGTTGCTCCATTCCATAGTCTGGTTCTAAAATAGTAGTCATTCAAGTGGTTAGGATTTTCTACGATATTAAGTACAAGGGTAATAATGCTAGGTATAAATTTTTTTGGGGGAAGTGGTAACCCTCAGTGGTAACCCTTTAGAGTCAAGTTGAATAGGCCCTGATTCTTTAATTTCGTAGGGAGTTAGCGGTACCATTTCTAATTTTTTAGAATCTATTCAGCCGGGTCCCTCTTTTTTCTATTAGCAGTTGCTCCATTCCATAGTCTGGTTCTAAAATAGTAGTCATTCAAGTGGTTAGGATTTTCTATGATATTAAGTACAAGGGTAATAATGCTAGGTATAATTTTTTTTTTTTTGGCGGGGGGAAGTGGTAACCCTAGGATTTTCAGCCATCGTAATACAAGGGTAATACTAGTCTGAGTTGGCTGGTAATTACCTCTCATACTGTCCAACTTGTCTAGTACTCCTCTCGTACCTGAGATGGTCAGTTTTTCAAATAGTGCTGTTTGTTTCTTGTGTTTGGTTAACATATATAGGCTGTAATTTTATTATCTATTTCTCCATTAGGTTTACTGTTTTTATATTGTAATCTTTAGAGTCAAGTCGTATGGTAGCGGTACCATTTCTAATTTTTTAGAATATATTCAGGCCGGGTCCCTCTTTTTTCTATTAGCAGTTGCTCCATTCCATAGTCTGGTTCTAAAATAGTAGTCATTCAAGTGGTTAGGATTTTCTACGATATTAAGTACAAGGGTAATAATGCTAGATATAAATTTTTTTTTGGGGGGGGGAAGTGGTAACCCTCGGAATTTCAGTCATCTTAAATACAAGGGTAATACTAGTCTGAGTTGGCCGGTAATTACCTCTCATTCCGTCCAACTTTGTCTAGTATTCCTCTTGTATCTGATATTGATAATATTTCAAATAGTGCTGTTTTGTTTTTTTATAACATATACAAGTATTAATTTTATTCTCCATCTTTTCATTAGGATTTTAATGCTTAGGATTAAGTACAGTAGGCCCTTAAAATTCATTCGCTAGGGGAGTTGGCTATAGACTATTCTATAGTCTGATTCTATTTCCCAATTTTTAGAATATAGTCAGCCCTGATTACTCTTTTTTCTATTAGTAGTTGCTCCATTCCATAGTTTGATTCTAAAACAGTAGTCATTGTAATCTTTTGAGTCAAGTCGAATAGGCCGTTATTCTTCAATTTCGTAGGGAGGTAGCGGTACCATTTCTAATTTTTTAGAATATATTCAGCCCTGGTTACTCTTTATTCTTTTAGCAGTTGCTCTATTCCACAGTCTGATTCTAAAATAGAAGTCATTCTAGGTGTTAGGATTTACTACAATATTAAGTAACAAGGGTAGTATAAGGTCTATTTGTTTTATTTTCGAAGGGATGTGGTAACCCTAGGATTTTCAGCCATCGTAATACAAGGGTAATACTAGTCTGAGTTGGCTGGTAATTACCTCTCATACTGTCCAACTTGTCTAGTACTCCTCTCGTACCTGAGATGGTCAGTTTTTCAAATAGTGCTGTTTGTTTCTTGTGTTTGGTTAACATATATAGGCTGTAATTTTATTATCTATTTCTCCATTAGGTTTACTGTTTTTATATTGTAATCTTTAGAGTCAAGTCGTATGGTAGCGGTACCATTTCTAATTTTTTAGAATATATTCAGGCCGGGTCCCTCTTTTTTCTATTAGCAGTTGCTCCATTCCATAGTCTGGTTCTAAAATAGTAGTCATTCAAGTGGTTAGGATTTTCTACGATATTAAGTACAAGGGTAATAATGCTAGGTATAAATTTTTTTGGGGGAAGTGGTAACCCTCGGAATTTCAGTCATCTTAAATACAAGAGTAATATTAGTCTGAGTTGGCCAGTAATTACCTCTCATTCTGTCCAACTTGTCTAGTATTCCTCTTGCATCTAAGATGGTCAGTTTTTCAAATAGTGCTGTTTATTTCTTTTGTTTGGTTAACAGATATAGGCTGTAATTTTATTATCTATTTCTCCATTAGGTTTACTGTTTTTATATTGTAATCTTTAGAGTCAAGTTGAATAGGCCCTGATTCTTTAATTTCGTAGGGAGTTAGCGGTACCATTTCTAATTTTTTAGAATATATTAGGCCGGGTCCCTCTTTTATCTATTAGCAGTTGCTCCACTCCATAGTCTGGTTCTAAAATAGTAGTCATTCAAGTGGTTAGGATTTTCTACGATATTAAGTACAAGGGTAATAATGCTAGGCAAGAATTTTTTTTTTTGGGGGGGGGAAGTGGTAACCCTCGGAATTTCAGTCATCTTAAATACAAGGGTAATACTAGTCTGAGTTGGCCGGTAATTACCTCTCATTCCGTCCAACTTTGTCTAGTATTCCTCTTGTATCTGATATTGATAATATTTCAAATAGTGCTGTTTTGTTTTTTTATAACATATACAAGTATTAATTTTATTTTCCATCTTTTCATTAGGATTTTAATGCTTAGGATTAAGTACAGTAGGCCCTTAAAATTCATTCGCTAGGGGAGTTGGCTATAGACTATTCTATAGTCCGATTCTATTTCCCAATTTTTAGAATATAGTCAGCCCTGATTACTCTTTTTTCTATTAGTAGTTGCTCCATTCCATAGTTTGATTCTAAAACAGTAGTCATTGTAATCTTTAGAGTCAAGTCGAATAGGCCGTTATTCTTCAATTTCGTAGGGAGGTAGCGGTACCATTTCTAATTTTTTAGAATATATTCAGCCCTGGTTACTCTTTATTCTTTTAGCAGTTGCTCTATTCCACAGTCTGATTCTAAAATAGAAGTCATTCTAGGTGTTAGGATTTACTACAATATTAAGTAACAAGGGTAGTATTAGGTCTATTTGTTTTATTTTCGAAGGGATGTGGTAACCCTAGGATTTTCAGCCATCGTAATACAAGGGTAATACTAGTCTGAGTTGGCTGGTAATTACCTCTCATACTGTCCAACATGTCTAGTACTCCTCTCGTACCTGAGATGGTCAGTTTTTCAAATAGTGCTGTTTGTTTCTTGTGTTTGGTTAACATATATAGGCTGTAATTTTATTATCTATTTCTCCATTAGGTTTACTGTTTTTATATTGTAATCTTTAGAGTCAAGTCGTATGGTAGCGGTACCATTTCTAATTTTTTAGAATATATTCAGGCCGGGTCCCTCTTTTTTCTATTAGCAGTTGCTCCATTCCATAGTCTGGTTCTAAAATAGTAGTCATTCAAGTGGTTAGGATTTTCTACGATATTAAGTACAAGGGTAATAATGCTAGGTATAAATTTTTTTGGGGGAAGTGGTAACCCTCGGAATTTCAGTCATCTTAAATACAAGAGTAATATTAGTCTGAGTTGGCCAGTAATTACCTCTCATTCTGTCCAAGTTGTCTAGTACTCCTCTTGTATCTAAGATGGTCAGTTTTTCAAATGGGGTTGTTTATTTCTTTTGTTTGGTTAACATATATAGGCTGTAAATTTATTATCTATTTCTGCATTAGGTTTACTGTTTTTTTATTGTAATCTTTAGAGTGAAGTTGAATAGGCCCTTATTCTTTAATTTCTTAGGGAGTTAGTGGTACCATTTCTAATTTTTTAGAATATATTCAGCCCTGGTTACTCTTTATTCTTTTAGTAGTTGCTCCATTCCATAGTTTGATTCTAAAACAGTAGTCATTGTAATCTTTAGAGTCAAGTCGAATAGGCCGTTATTCTTCAATTTCGTAGGGAGGTAGCGGTACCATTTCTAATTTTTTAGAATATATTCAGCCCTGGTTACTCTTTATTCTTTTAGCAGTTGCTCTATTCCACAGTCTGATTCTAAAATAGAAGTCATTCTAGGTGTTAGGATTTACTACAATATTAAGTAACAAGGGTAGTATAAGGTCTATTTGTTTTATTTTCGAAGGGATGTGGTAACCCTAGGATTTTCAGCCATCGTAATACAAGGGTAATACTAGTCTGAGTTGGCTGGTAATTACCTCTCATACTGTCCAACTTGTCTAGTACTCCTCTCGTACCTGAGATGGTCAGTTTTTCAAATAGTGCTGTTTGTTTCTTGTGTTTGGTTAACATATATAGGCTGTAATTTTATTATCTATTTCTCCATTAGGTTTACTGTTTTTATATTGTAATCTTTAGAGTCAAGTCGTATGGTAGCGGTACCATTTCTAATTTTTTAGAATATATTCAGGCCGGGTCCCTCTTTTTTCTATTAGCAGTTGCTCCATTCCATAGTCTGGTTCTAAAATAGTAGTCATTCAAGTGGTTAGGATTTTCTACGATATTAAGTACAAGGGTAATAATGCTAGGTATAAATTTTTTTGGGGGAAGTGGTAACCCTCGGAATTTCAGTCATCTTAAATACAAGAGTAATATTAGTCTGAGTTGGCCAGTAATTACCTCTCATTCTGTCCAAGTTGTCTAGTATTCCTCTTGTATCTAAGTTGGTCAGTTTTTCAAATGGGGTTGTTTATTTCTTTTGTTTGGTTAACAGATATAGGCTGTAATTTTATTATCTATTTCTCTATTAGGTTTACTGTTTTTATATTGTAATCTTTAGAGTCAAGTTGAATAGGCCCTGATTCTTTAATTTCGTAGGGAGTTAGCGGTACCATTTCTAATTTTTTAGAATCTATTCAGCCGGGTCCCTCTTTTTTCTATTAGCAGTTGCTCCATTCCATAGTCTGGTTCTAAAATAGTAGTCATTCAAGTGGTTAGGATTTTCTATGATATTAAGTACAAGGGTAATAATGCTAGGTATAATTTTTTTTTTTTTGGCGGGGGGAAGTGGTAACCCTTGGAATTTCAGTCATCTTAATACAAGAGTAATACTAGTCTGAGTTGGCAGGTAATTACCTCTCATTCTGTCCAACTTGTCTAGTATTCCTCTTGTATCTAAGATGGTCAATTTTTCAAATGGGGTTGTTTATTTCTTTTGTTTGGTTAACAGATATAGGCTGTAATTTTATTATCTATTTCTCCATTAGGTTTACTGTTTTTTTATTGTAATCTTTAGAGTGAAGTTGAATAGGCCCTTATTCTTTAATTTCTTAGGGAGTTAGCGGTACCATTTCTAATTTTTTAGAATATATTAGGCCGGGTCCCTCTTTTTTCTATTAGCAGTTGCTCCATTCCATAGTCTGGTTCTAAAATAGTAGTCATTCAAGTGGTTAGGATTTTCTACGATATTAAGTACAAGGGTAATAATGCTAGGTATAAATTTTTTTTTTGGGGGGGGAAGTGGTAACCCTCGGAATTTCAGTCATCTTAAATACAAGGGTAATACTAGTCTGAGTTGGCCGGTAATTACCTCTCATTCCGTCCAACTTTGTCTAGTATTCCTCTTGTATCTGATATTGATAATATTTCAAATAGTGCTGTTTTGTTTTTTTATAACATATACAAGTATTAATTTTATTCTCCATCTTTTCATTAGGATTTTAATGCTTAGGATTAAGTACAGTAGGCCCTTAAAATTCATTCGCTAGGGGAGTTGGCTATAGACTATTCTATAGTCTGATTCTATTTCCCAATTTTTAGAATATAGTCAGCCCTGATTACTCTTTTTTCTATTAGTAGTTGCTCCATTCCATAGTTTGATTCTAAAACAGTAGTCATTGTAATCTTTAGAGTCAAGTCGAATAGGCCGTTATTCTTCAATTTCGTAGGGTGGTAGCGGTACCATTTCTAATTTTTTAGAATATATTCAGCCCTGGTTACTCTTTATTCTTTTAGCAGTTGCTCTATTCCACAGTCTGATTCTAAAATAGAAGTCATTCTAGGTGTTAGGATTTACTACAATATTAAGTAACAAGGGTAGTATTAGGTCTATTTGTTTTATTTTCGAAGGGATGTGGTAACCCTAGGATTTTCAGCCATCGTAATACAAGGGTAATACTAGTCTGAGTTGGCTGGTAATTACCTCTCATACTGTCCAACATGTCTAGTACTCCTCTCGTACCTGAGATGGTCAGTTTTTCAAATAGTGCTGTTTGTTTCTTGTGTTTGGTTAACATATATAGGCTGTAATTTTATTATCTATTTCTCCATTAGGTTTACTGTTTTTATATTGTAATCTTTAGAGTCAAGTCGTATGGTAGCGGTACCATTTCTAATTTTTTAGAATATATTCAGGCCGGGTCCCTCTTTTTTCTATTAGCAGTTGCTCCATTCCATAGTCTGGTTCTAAAATAGTAGTCATTCAAGTGGTTAGGATTTTCTACGATATTAAGTACAAGGGTAATAATGCTAGGTATAAATTTTTTTGGGGGAAGTGGTAACCCTCGGAATTTCAGTCATCTTAAATACAAGAGTAATATTAGTCTGAGTTGGCCAGTAATTACCTCTCATTCTGTCCAAGTTGTCTAGTATTCCTCTTGTATCTAAGTTGGTCAGTTTTTCAAATGGGGTTGTTTATTTCTTTTGTTTGGTTAACATATATAGGCTGTAATTTTATTATATATTTCTCCATTAGGATTACTGTTTTTTTATTGTAATCTTTAGAGTGAAGTTGAATAGGCCCTTATTCTTTAATTTCTTAGGGAGTTAGCGGTACCATTTCTAATTTTTTAGAATATATTCAGCCCTGGTTACTCTTTATTCTTTTAGCAGTTGCTCTATTCCACAGTCTGATTCTAAAATAGAAGTCATTCTAGGTGTTAGGATTTACTACAATATTAAGTAACAAGGGTAGTATAAGGTCTATTTGTTTTATTTTCGAAGGGATGTGGTAACCCTAGGATTTTCAGCCATCGTAATACAAGGGTAATACTAGTCTGAGTTGGCTGGTAATTTCCTCTCATACTGTCCAACTTGTCTAGTACTCCTCTCGTACCTGAGATGGTCAGTTTTTCAAATAGTGCTGTTTGTTTCTTGTGTTTGGTTAACATATATAGGCTGTAATTTTATTATCTATTTCTCCATTAGGTTTACTGTTTTTATATTGTAATCTTTAGAGTCAAGCCGTATGGTAGCGGTACCATTTCTAATTTTTTAGAATATATTCAGGCCGGGTCCCTCTTTTTTCTATTAGCAGTTGCTCCATTCCATAGTCTGGTTCTAAAATAGTAGTCATTCAAGTGGTTAGGATTTTCTACGATATTAAGTACAAGGGTAATAATGCTAGGTATAAATTTTTTTGGGGGAAGTGGTAACCCTCGGAATTTCAGTCATCTTAATACAAGAGTAATACTAGTCTGAGTTGGCAGGTAATTACCTCTCATTCTGTCCAACTTGTCTAGTATTCCTCTTGTATCTAAGATGGTCAATTTTTCAAATGGGGTTGTTTATTTCTTTTGTTTGGTTAACAGATATAGGCTGTAATTTTATTATCTATTTCTCCATTAGGTTTACTGTTTTTTTATTGTAATCTTTAGAGTGAAGTTGAATAGGCCCTTATTCTTTAATTTCTTAGGGAGTTAGCGGTACCATTTCTAATTTTTTAGAATATATTAGGCCGGGTCCCTCTTTTTTCTATTAGCAGTTGCTCCATTCCATAGTCTGGTTCTAAAATAGTAGTCATTCAAGTGGTTAGGATTTTCTACGATATTAAGTAGAAGGGTAATAATGCTAGGTATAAATTTTTTTTTTTGGGGGGGGGAAGTGGTAACCCTCGGAATTTCAGTCATCTTAAATACAAGGGTAATACTAGTCTGAGTTGGCCGGTAATTACCTCTCATTCCGTCCAACTTTGTCTAGTATTCCTCTTGTATCTGATATTGATAATATTTCAAATAGTGCTGTTTTGTTTTTTTATAACATATACAAGTATTAATTTTATTTTCCATCTTTTCATTAGGATTTTAATGCTTAGGATTAAGTACAGTAGGCCCTTAAAATTCATTCGCTAGGGGAGTTGGCTATAGACTATTCTATAGTCCGATTCTATTTCCCAATTTTTAGAATATAGTCAGCCCTGATTACTCTTTTTTCTATTAGTAGTTGCTCCATTCCATAGTTTGATTCTAAAACAGTAGTCATTGTAATCTTTAGAGTCAAGTCGAATAGGCCGTTATTCTTCAATTTCGTAGGGAGGTAGCGGTACCATTTCTAATTTTTTAGAATATATTCAGCCCTGGTTACTCTTTATTCTTTTAGCAGTTGCTCTATTCCACAGTCTGATTCTAAAATAGAAGTCATTCTAGGTGTTAGGATTTACTACAATATTAAGTAACAAGGGTAGTATAAGGTCTATTTGTTTTATTTTCGAAGGGATGTGGTAACCCTAGGATTTTCAGCCATCGTAATACAAGGGTAATACTAGTCTGAGTTGGCTGGTAATTACCTCTCATACTGTCCAACTTGTCTAGTACTCCTCTCGTACCTGAGATGGTCAGTTTTTCAAATAGTGCTGTTTGTTTCTTGTGTTTGGTTAACATATATAGGCTGTAATTTTATTATCTATTTCTCCATTAGGTTTACTGTTTTTATATTGTAATCTTTAGAGTCAAGTCGTATGGTAGCGGTACCATTTCTAATTTTTTAGAATATATTCAGGCCGGGTCCCTCTTTTTTCTATTAGCAGTTGCTCCATTCCATAGTCTGGTTCTAAAATAGTAGTCATTCAAGTGGTTAGGATTTTCTACGATATTAAGTACAAGGGTAATAATGCTAGGTATAAATTTTTTTGGGGGAAGTGGTAACCCTCGGAATTTCAGTCATCTTAAATACAAGAGTAATATTAGTCTGAGTTGGCCAGTAATTACCTCTCATTCTGTCCAAGTTGTCTAGTATTCCTCTTGTATCTAAGATGGTCAGTTTTTCAAATGGGGTTGTTTATTTCTTTTGTTTGGTTAACATATAAAGGCTGTAATTTTATTATCTATTTCTCCATTAGGTTTACTGTTTTTTTATTGTAATCTTTAGAGTGAAGTTGAATAGGCCCTTATTCTTTAATTTCTTAGGGAGTTAGCGGTACCATTTCTAATTTTTTAGAATATATTAGGCCGGGTCCCTCTTTTATCTATTAGCAGTTGCTCCACTCCATAGTCTGGTTCTAAAATAGTAGTCATTCAAGTGGTTAGGATTTTCTACGATATTAAGTACAAGGGTAATAATGCTAGGTATAAATTTTTTTTTTTGGGGGGGGGGGAAGTGGTAACCCTCGGAATTTCAGTCATCTTAAATACAAGGGTAATACTAGTCTGAGTTGGCCGGTAATTACCTCTCATTCCGTCCAACTTTGTCTAGTATTCCTCTTGTATCTGATATTGATAATATTTCAAATAGTGCTGTTTTGTTTTTTTATAACATATACAAGTATTAATTTTATTCTCCATCTTTTCATTAGGATTTTAATGCTTAGGATTAAGTACAGTAGGCCCTTAAAATTCATTCGCTAGGGGAGTTGGCTATAGACTATTCTATAGTCTGATTCTATTTCCCAATTTTTAGAATATAGTCAGCCCTGATTACTCTTTTTTCTATTAGTAGTTGCTCCATTCCATAGTTTGATTCTAAAACAGTAGTCATTGTAATCTTTAGAGTCAAGTCGAATAGGCCGTTATTCTTCAATTTCGTAGGGAGGTAGCGGTACCATTTCTAATTTTTTAGAATATATTCAGCCCTGGTTACTCTTTATTCTTTTAGCAGTTGCTCTATTCCACAGTCTGATTCTAAAATAGAAGTCATTCTAGGTGTTAGGATTTACTACAATATTAAGTAACAAGGGTAGTATAAGGTCTATTTGTTTTATTTTCGAAGGGATGTGGTAACCCTAGGATTTTCAGCCATCGTAATACAAGGGTAATACTAGTCTGAGTTGGCTGGTAATTTCCTCTCATACTGTCCAACTTGTCTAGTACTCCTCTCGTACCTGAGATGGTCAGTTTTTCAAATAGTGCTGTTTGTTTCTTGTGTTTGGTTAACATATATAGGCTGTAATTTTATTATCTATTTCTCCATTAGGTTTACTGTTTTTATATTGTAATCTTTAGAGTCAAGCCGTATGGTAGCGGTACCATTTCTAATTTTTTAGAATATATTCAGGCCGGGTCCCTCTTTTTTCTATTAGCAGTTGCTCCATTCCATAGTCTGGTTCTAAAATAGTAGTCATTCAAGTGGTTAGGATTTTCTACGATATTAAGTACAAGGGTAATAATGCTAGGTATAAATTTTTTTGGGGGAAGTGGTAACCCTCGGAATTTCAGTCATCTTAATACAAGAGTAATATTAGTCTGAGTTGGCCAGTAATTACCTCTCATTCTGTCCAAGTTGTCTAGTACTCCTCTTGTATCTAAGATGGTCAGTTTTTCAAATGGGGTTGTTTATTTCTTTTGTTTGGTTAACATATATAGGCTGTAAATTTATTATCTATTTCTCCATTAGGTTTACTGTTTTTTTATTGTAATCTTTAGAGTGAAGTTGAATAGGCCCTTATTCTTTAATTTCTTAGGGAGTTAGCGGTACCATTTCTAATTTTTTAGAATATATTCAGCCCTGGTTACTCTTTATTCTTTTAGTAGTTGCTCCATTCCATAGTTTGATTCTAAAACAGTAGTCATTGTAATCTTTAGAGTCAAGTCGAATAGGCCGTTATTCTTCAATTTCGTAGGGAGGTAGCGGTACCATTTCTAATTTTTTAGAATATATTCAGCCCTGGTTACTCTTTATTCTTTTAGCAGTTGCTCTATTCCACAGTCTGATTCTAAAATAGAAGTCATTCTAGGTGTTAGGATTTACTACAATATTAAGTAACAAGGGTAGTATAAGGTCTATTTGTTTTATTTTCGAAGGGATGTGGTAACCCTAGGATTTTCAGCCATCGTAATACAAGGGTAATACTAGTCTGAGTTGGCCGGTAATTACCTCTCATTCCGTCCAACTTTGTCTAGTATTCCTCTTGTATCTGATATTGATAATATTTCAAATAGTGCTGTTTTGTTTTTTTATAACATATACAAGTATTAATTTTATTCTCCATCTTTTCATTAGGATTTTAATGCTTAGGATTAAGTACAGTAGGCCCTTAAAATTCATTCGCTAGGGGAGTTGGCTATAGACTATTCTATAGTCTGATTCTATTTCCCAATTTTTAGAATATAGTCAGCCCTGATTACTCTTTTTTCTATTAGTAGTTGCTCCATTCCATAGTTTGATTCTAAAACAGTAGTCATTGTAATCTTTAGAGTCAAGTCGAATAGGCCGTTATTCTTCAATTTCGTAGGGAGGTAGCGGTACCATTTCTAATTTTTTAGAATATATTCAGCCCTGGTTACTCTTTATTCTTTTAGCAGTTGCTCTATTCCACAGTCTGATTCTAAAATAGAAGTCATTCTAGGTGTTAGGATTTACTACAATATTAAGTAACAAGGGTAGTATAAGGTCTATTTGTTTTATTTTCGAAGGGATGTGGTAACCCTAGGATTTTCAGCCATCGTAATACAAGGGTAATACTAGTCTGAGTTGGCTGGTAATTACCTCTCATACTGTCCAACTTGTCTAGTACTCCTCTCGTACCTGAGATGGTCAGTTTTTCAAATAGTGCTGTTTGTTTCTTGTGTTTGGTTAACATATATAGGCTGTAATTTTATTATCTATTTCTCCATTAGGTTTACTGTTTTTATATTGTAATCTTTAGAGTCAAGTCGTATGGTAGCGGTACCATTTCTAATTTTTTAGAATATATTCAGGCCGGGTCCCTCTTTTTTCTATTAGCAGTTGCTCCATTCCATAGTCTGGTTCTAAAATAGTAGTCATTCAAGTGGTTAGGATTTTCTACGATATTAAGTACAAGGGTAATAATGCTAGGTATAAATTTTTTTGGGGGAAGTGGTAACCCTCGGAATTTCAGTCATCTTAAATACAAGAGTAATATTAGTCTGAGTTGGCCAGTAATTACCTCTCATTCTGTCCAAGTTGTCTAGTACTCCTCTTGTATCTAAGATGGTCAGTTTTTCAAATGGGGTTGTTTATTTCTTTTGTTTGGTTAACATATATAGGCTGTAAATTTATTATCTATTTCTCCATTAGGTTTACTGTTTTTTTATTGTAATCTTTAGAGTGAAGTTGAATAGGCCCTTATTCTTTAATTTCTTAGGGAGTTAGCGGTACCATTTCTAATTTTTTAGAATATATTCAGCCCTGGTTACTCTTTATTCTTTTAGTAGTTGCTCCATTCCATAGTTTGATTCTAAAACAGTAGTCATTGTAATCTTTAGAGTCAAGTCGAATAGGCCGTTATTCTTCAATTTCGTAGGGAGGTAGCGGTACCATTTCTAATTTTTTAGAATATATTCAGCCCTGGTTACTCTTTATTCTTTTAGCAGTTGCTCTATTCCACAGTCTGATTCTAAAATAGAAGTCATTCTAGGTGTTAGGATTTACTACAATATTAAGTAACAAGGGTAGTATAAGGTCTATTTGTTTTATTTTCGAAGGGATGTGGTAACCCTAGGATTTTCAGCCATCGTAATACAAGGGTAATACTAGTCTGAGTTGGCTGGTAATTACCTCTCATACTGTCCAACTTGTCTAGTACTCCTCTCGTACCTGAGATGGTCAGTTTTTCAAATAGTGCTGTTTGTTTCTTGTGTTTGGTTAACATATATAGGCTGTAATTTTATTATCTATTTCTCCATTAGGTTTACTGTTTTTATATTGTAATCTTTAGAGTCAAGTCGTATGGTAGCGGTACCATTTCTAATTTTTTAGAATATATTCAGGCCGGGTCCCTCTTTTTTCTATTAGCAGTTGCTCCATTCCATAGTCTGGTTCTAAAATAGTAGTCATTCAAGTGGTTAGGATTTTCTACGATATTAAGTACAAGGGTAATAATGCTAGGTATAAATTTTTTTGGGGGAAGTGGTAACCCTCGGAATTTCAGTCATCTTAAATACAAGAGTAATATTAGTCTGAGTTGGCCAGTAATTACCTCTCATTCTGTCCAACTTGTCTAGTATTCCTCTTGCATCTAAGATGGTCAGTTTTTCAAATAGTGCTGTTTATTTCTTTTGTTTGGTTAACAGATATAGGCTGTAATTTTATTATCTATTTCTCTATTAGGTTTACTGTTTTCATATTGTAATCTTTAGAGTCAAGTTGAATAGGCCCTGATTCTTTAATTTCGTAGGGAGTTAGCGGTACCATTTCTAATTTTTTAGAATCTATTCAGCCGGGTCCCTCTTTTTTCTATTAGCAGTTGCTCCATTCCATAGTCTGGTTCTAAAATAGTAGTCATTCAAGTGGTTAGGATTTTCTATGATATTAAGTACAAGGGTAATAATGCTAGGTATAATTTTTTTTTATTTGGCGGGGGGAAGTGGTAACCCTTGGAATTTCAGTCATCTTAATACAAGAGTAATACTAGTCTGAGTTGGCAGGTAATTACCTCTCATTCTGTCCAACTTGTCTAGTATTCCTCTTGTATCTAAGATGGTCAATTTTTCAAATGGGGTTGTTTATTTCTTTTGTTTGGTTAACAGATATAGGCTGTAATTTTATTATCTATTTCTCCATTAGGTTTACTGTTTTTTTATTGTAATCTTTAGAGTGAAGTTGAATAGGCCCTTATTCTTTAATTTCTTAGGGAGTTAGCGGTACCATTTCTAATTTTTTAAAATATATTAGGCCGGGTCCCTCTTTTTTCTATTAGCAGTTGCTCCATTCCATAGTCTGGTTCTAAAATAGTAGTCATTCAAGTGGTTAGGATTTTCTATGATATTAAGTACAAGGGTAATAATGCTAGGTATAAATTTTTTTTTTGGGGGGGGAAGTGGTAACCCTCGGAATTTCAGTCATCTTAAATACAAGGGTAATACTAGTCTGAGTTGGCCGGTAATTACCTCTCATTCCGTCCAACTTTGTCTAGTATTCCTCTTGTATCTGATATTGATAATATTTCAAATAGTGCTGTTTTGTTTTTTTATAACATATACAAGTATTAATTTTATTCTCCATCTTTTCATTAGGATTTTAATGCTTAGGATTAAGTACAGTAGGCCCTTAAAATTCATTCGCTAGGGGAGTTGGCTATAGACTATTCTATAGTCTGATTCTATTTCCCAATTTTTAGAATATAGTCAGCCCTGATTACTCTTTTTTCTATTAGTAGTTGCTCCATTCCATAGTTTGATTCTAAAACAGTAGTCATTGTAATCTTTAGAGTCAAGTCGAATAGGCCGTTATTCTTCAATTTCGTAGGGTGGTAGCGGTACCATTTCTAATTTTTTAGAATATATTCAGCCCTGGTTACTCTTTATTCTTTTAGCAGTTGCTCTATTCCACAGTCTATTTCTAAAATAGAAGTCATTCTAGGTGTTAGGATTTACTACAATATTAAGTAACAAGGGTAGTATTAGGTCTATTTGTTTTATTTTCGAAGGGATGTGGTAACCCTAGGATTTTCAGCCATCGTAATACAAGGGTAATACTAGTCTGAGTTGGCTGGTAATTACCTCTCATACTGTCCAACATGTCTAGTACTCCTCTCGTACCTGAGATGGTCAGTTTTTCAAATAGTGCTGTTTGTTTCTTGTGTTTGGTTAACATATATAGGCTGTAATTTTATTATCTATTTCTCCATTAGGTTTACTGTTTTTATATTGTAATCTTTAGAGTCAAGTCGTATGGTAGCGGTACCATTTCTAATTTTTTAGAATATATTCAGGCCGGGTCCCTCTTTTTTCTATTAGCAGTTGCTCCATTCCATAGTCTGGTTCTAAAATAGTAGTCATTCAAGTGGTTAGGATTTTCTACGATATTAAGTACAAGGGTAATAATGCTAGGTATAAATTTTTTTGGGGGAAGTGGTAACCCTCGGAATTTCAGTCATCTTAAATACAAGAGTAATATTAGTCTGAGTTGGCCAGTAATTACCTCTCATTCTGTCCAAGTTGTCTAGTACTCCTCTTGTATCTAAGATGGTCAGTTTTTCAAATGGGGTTGTTTATTTCTTTTGTTTGGTTAACATATATAGGCTGTAAATTTATTATCTATTTCTCCATTAGGTTTACTGTTTTTTTATTGTAATCTTTAGAGTGAAGTTGAATAGGCCCTTATTCTTTAATTTCTTAGGGAGTTAGCGGTACCATTTCTAATTTTTTAGAATATATTCAGCCCTGGTTACTCTTTATTCTTTTAGTAGTTGCTCCATTCCATAGTTTGATTCTAAAACAGTAGTCATTGTAATCTTTAGAGTCAAGTCGAATAGGCCGTTATTCTTCAATTTCGTAGGGAGGTAGCGGTACCATTTCTAATTTTTTAGAATATATTCAGCCCTGGTTACTCTTTATTCTTTTAGCAGTTGCTCTATTCCACAGTCTGATTCTAAAATAGAAGTCATTCTAGGTGTTAGGATTTACTACAATATTAAGTAACAAGGGTAGTATAAGGTCTATTTGTTTTATTTTCGAAGGGATGTGGTAACCCTAGGATTTTCAGCCATCGTAATACAAGGGTAATACTAGTCTGAGTTGGCTGGTAATTACCTCTCATACTGTCCAACTTGTCTAGTACTCCTCTCGTACCTGAGATGGTCAGTTTTTCAAATAGTGCTGTTTGTTTCTTGTGTTTGGTTAACATATATAGGCTGTAATTTTATTATCTATTTCTCCATTAGGTTTACTGTTTTTATATTGTAATCTTTAGAGTCAAGTCGTATGGTAGCGGTACCATTTCTAATTTTTTAGAATATATTCAGGCCGGGTCCCTCTTTTTTCTATTAGCAGTTGCTCCATTCCATAGTCTGGTTCTAAAATAGTAGTCATTCAAGTGGTTAGGATTTTCTACGATATTAAGTACAAGGGTAATAATGCTAGGTATAAATTTTTTTGGGGGAAGTGGTAACCCTCGGAATTTCAGTCATCTTAAATACAAGAGTAATATTAGTCTGAGTTGGCCAGTAATTACCTCTCATTCTGTCCAACTTGTCTAGTATTCCTCTTGCATCTAAGATGGTCAGTTTTTCAAATAGTGCTGTTTATTTCTTTTGTTTGGTTAACAGATATAGGCTGTAATTTTATTATCTATTTCTCTATTAGGTTTACTGTTTTCATATTGTAATCTTTAGAGTCAAGTTGAATAGGCCCTGATTCTTTAATTTCGTAGGGAGTTAGCGGTACCATTTCTAATTTTTTAGAATCTATTCAGCCGGGTCCCTCTTTTTTCTATTAGCAGTTGCTCCATTCCATAGTCTGGTTCTAAAATAGTAGTCATTCAAGTGGTTAGGATTTTCTATGATATTAAGTACAAGGGTAATAATGCTAGGTATAATTTTTTTTTATTTGGCGGGGGGAAGTGGTAACCCTTGGAATTTCAGTCATCTTAATACAAGAGTAATACTAGTCTGAGTTGGCAGGTAATTACCTCTCATTCTGTCCAACTTGTCTAGTATTCCTCTTGTATCTAAGATGGTCAATTTTTCAAATGGGGTTGTTTATTTCTTTTGTTTGGTTAACAGATATAGGCTGTAATTTTATTATCTATTTCTCCATTAGGTTTACTGTTTTTTTATTGTAATCTTTAGAGTGAAGTTGAATAGGCCCTTATTCTTTAATTTCTTAGGGAGTTAGCGGTACCATTTCTAATTTTTTAAAATATATTAGGCCGGGTCCCTCTTTTTTCTATTAGCAGTTGCTCCATTCCATAGTCTGGTTCTAAAATAGTAGTCATTCAAGTGGTTAGGATTTTCTATGATATTAAGTACAAGGGTAATAATGCTAGGTATAAATTTTTTTTTTGGGGGGGGAAGTGGTAACCCTCGGAATTTCAGTCATCTTAAATACAAGGGTAATACTAGTCTGAGTTGGCCGGTAATTACCTCTCATTCCGTCCAACTTTGTCTAGTATTCCTCTTGTATCTGATATTGATAATATTTCAAATAGTGCTGTTTTGTTTTTTTATAACATATACAAGTATTAATTTTATTCTCCATCTTTTCATTAGGATTTTAATGCTTAGGATTAAGTACAGTAGGCCCTTAAAATTCATTCGCTAGGGGAGTTGGCTATAGACTATTCTATAGTCTGATTCTATTTCCCAATTTTTAGAATATAGTCAGCCCTGATTACTCTTTTTTCTATTAGTAGTTGCTCCATTCCATAGTTTGATTCTAAAACAGTAGTCATTGTAATCTTTAGAGTCAAGTCGAATAGGCCGTTATTCTTCAATTTCGTAGGGTGGTAGCGGTACCATTTCTAATTTTTTAGAATATATTCAGCCCTGGTTACTCTTTATTCTTTTAGCAGTTGCTCTATTCCACAGTCTATTTCTAAAATAGAAGTCATTCTAGGTGTTAGGATTTACTACAATATTAAGTAACAAGGGTAGTATTAGGTCTATTTGTTTTATTTTCGAAGGGATGTGGTAACCCTAGGATTTTCAGCCATCGTAATACAAGGGTAATACTAGTCTGAGTTGGCTGGTAATTACCTCTCATACTGTCCAACATGTCTAGTACTCCTCTCGTACCTGAGATGGTCAGTTTTTCAAATAGTGCTGTTTGTTTCTTGTGTTTGGTTAACATATATAGGCTGTAATTTTATTATCTATTTCTCCATTAGGTTTACTGTTTTTATATTGTAATCTTTAGAGTCAAGTCGTATGGTAGCGGTACCATTTCTAATTTTTTAGAATATATTCAGGCCGGGTCCCTCTTTTTTCTATTAGCAGTTGCTCCATTCCATAGTCTGGTTCTAAAATAGTAGTCATTCAAGTGGTTAGGATTTTCTACGATATTAAGTACAAGGGTAATAATGCTAGGTATAAATTTTTTGGGGGGAAGTGGTAACCCTCGGAATTTCAGTCATCTTAAATACAAGAGTAATATTAGTCTTAGTTGGCCAGTAATTACCTCTCATTCTGTCCAAGTTGTCTAGTATTCCTCTTGTATCTAAGTTGGTCAGTTTTTCAAATGGGGTTGTTTATTTCTTTTGTTTGGTTAACATATATAGGCTGTAATTTTATTATCTATTTCTCCATTAGGATTACTGTTTTTTTATTGTAATCTTTAGAGTGAAGTTGAATAGGCCCTTATTCTTTATTTTCTTAGGGAGTTAGCGGTACCATTTCTAATTTTTTAGAATATATTCAGCCCTGGTTACTCTTTATTCTTTTAGCAGTTGCTCTATTCCACAGTCTGATTCTAAAATAGAAGTCATTCTAGGTGTTAGGATTTACTACAATATTAAGTAACAAGGGTAGTATAAGGTCTATTTGTTTTATTTTCGAAGGGATGTGGTAACCCTAGGATTTTCAGCCATCGTAATACAAGGGTAATACTAGTCTGAGTTGGCTGGTAATTTCCTCTCATACTGTCCAACTTGTCTAGTACTCCTCTCGTACCTGAGATGGTCAGTTTTTCAAATAGTGCTGTTTGTTTCTTGTGTTTGGTTAACATATATAGGCTGTAATTTTATTATCTATTTCTCCATTAGGTTTACTGTTTTTATATCGTAATCTTTAGAGTCAAGTCGTATGGTAGCGGTACCATTTCTAATTTTTTAGAATATATTCAGGCCGGGTCCCTCTTTTTTCTATTAGCAGTTGCTCCATTCCATAGTCTGGTTCTAAAATAGTAGTCATTCAAGTGGTTAGGATTTTCTACGATATTAAGTACAAGGGTAATAATGCTAGGTATAAATTTTTTTGGGGGAAGTGGTAACCCTCGGAATTTCAGTCATCTTAAATACAAGAGTAATATTAGTCTGAGTTGGCCAGTAATTACCTCTCATTCTGTCCAACTTGTCTAGTATTCCTCTTGCATCTAAGATGGTCAGTTTTTCAAATAGTGCTGTTTATTTCTTTTGTTTGGTTAACAGATATAGGCTGTAATTTTATTATCTATTTCTCTATTAGGTTTACTGTTTTTATATTGTAATCTTTAGAGTCAAGTTGAATAGGCCCTGATTCTTTAATTTCGTAGGGAGTTAGCGGTACCATTTCTAATTTTTTAGAATCTATTCAGCCGGGTCCCTCTTTTTTCTATTAGCAGTTGCTCCATTCCATAGTCTGGTTCTAAAATAGTAGTCATTCAAGTGGTTAGGATTTTCTATGATATTAAGTACAAGGGTAATAATGCTAGGTATAATTTTTTTTTTTTTGGCGGGGGGAAGTGGTAACCCTTGGAATTTCAGTCATCTTAATACAAGAGTAATACTAGTCTGAGTTGGCAGGTAATTACCTCTCATTCTGTCCAACTTGTCTAGTATTCCTCTTGTATCTAAGATGGTCAATTTTTCAAATGGGGTTGTTTATTTCTTTTGTTTGGTTAACAGATATAGGCTGTAATTTTATTATCTATTTCTCCATTAGGTTTACTGTTTTTTTATTGTAATCTTTAGAGTGAAGTTGAATAGGCCCTTATTCTTTAATTTCTTAGGGAGTTAGCGGTACCATTTCTAATTTTTTAGAATATATTAGGCCGGGTCCCTCTTTTTTCTATTAGCAGTTGCTCCATTCCATAGTCTGGTTCTAAAATAGTAGTCATTCAAGTGGTTAGGATTTTCTACGATATTAAGTACAAGGGTAATAATGCTAGGTATAAATTTTTTTTTTGGGGGGGGAAGTGGTAACCCTCGGAATTTCAGTCATCTTAAATACAAGGGTAATACTAGTCTGAGTTGGCCGGTAATTACCTCTCATTCCGTCCAACTTTGTCTAGTATTCCTCTTGTATCTGATATTGATAATATTTCAAATAGTGCTGTTTTGTTTTTTTATAACATATACAAGTATTAATTTTTGTCATTATAGATAACAACTGGTCACTCATAGAACCCCATACCTCTCTCAACCGGTCCTCATATCTCCAATCCCTTAAACTCTGCTGCGAATCCGGCTATCTCACTTTCCATGGACAGTTCTTTAACCAAATTTCTGGACTGGCCATGGGAAATCCCCTCGCTCCTGACCTCTCCAATATTGTCCTAAATGACCTTCTAGACTCCATCCTACCCCAGTTCCGTGACGATGTCATTTTCATTAAAAAATATGTGGACGACCTCCTCCTTATCCTAAATCCTAACATCATTCCAGGTTTATTATCATCCTTCAATGCATACCATCCCCGCCTACATTTCACTGTTGAACTTGAACATAACAAATCCCTACCTTTCCTTGACCTCCGTATCATTAGAAATCCCGATCACACCTTATCCACTGATTGGTATACGAAACCCACCTATTCTGGCAGACTCCTCAATTATTACTCCCAACATCCGCACCACCAAATAATCAATGTCGCCAAAAATATCATCCACCGTGGCCTATCCCTCTCCGACGCTTGCTTCCATAACACCAACACCCAACGCATCAAAGCAATCCTATTAAAAAACAATTTTCCTCCCCATGTTATCAATAAACTCATCCATCACCATTATAACCCACCCACCCGCACCCGTTCTCCACATCCGCCTTCTATCCCTATATACAGATCCTTGCCATATATACCCTCCCTCTCTAATAACATTCAAAAATCCCTAAGTTCCGCTATCCCCAATTTACGCATCGCCTTTAAATCCCACAACAAACTCTCCAATATTTATACCCGTGTTAAAGATCCCATTCCACTAAAACATCGTTCTCAGGTCGTCTATCGCATTCCTTGTTCTACTCCCAACTGCAACTCTTCCTACATCGGCGAAACCAAAAATCTACTTAAAGACCGCATTACCCAACACAAATACTCCATTTCCTCCCACAACCCAACCGCTTCTAAACTCTCTGAACACGCCCTATCCTTTAACCACATTTTTGACTTCGAAAACACGTCGATCCTAGCCTCCGTTCCTAATTATAATAAACGCATCCTCTCAGAAACCATTCACATCAATTTAGATTCCTCTACCGTTAATGCCAAGACCGACTCCCATCACCTATCCCTAACCTACGCCCATATTTTTAATTTACTAAAATAACCTTACATTCTTAATTTATTAAGCCTTTTTTTAATTACATTTTGACCATTTGACTTTTACTTTTTATTTTTCTCGAGATCGCCTATATTATATTAGATCGCCTATATTATATTCTCATCTTATTTTGGCATTTATGCCATTTCTTTCTAATTGTATACAGTTACATATTAACTTTCCTCACTTATTTTCTTTTTCTTTTCATTCTTCATAGTTCATAGATATAATACCACTTTTAATTTTTAATTTTCTCTCAATTTACATTTTTTACGGTCACTTATATCCACTGCATCTGCAATTTTCCTTTCTAATTTTATTTAATTTTTAATTTTTAATTTTCACGCCTTTTACATTATTTACGGCCTCTTACATCCACCGATTCTACCTTTCTCCTTCCCCCTCCTGTGTCATTATTTTTTGGCCGTCAGAGTTCGCCTTTATCGCCTCCGCCTGCCCGGTGTAACGGTTTTTTGCTTACTTGTCTCTGAGCGGCCTAACCTGCAAGTTGTTTTATTCGGTTAGTACACTTTTATCTTATCTCCTTCCTTTTCACATTCACCTTTCTTCGCACCTGTTCTCACACCTACTTTTGGCATCCATCATATGTTAATAGTATAGAGTTCATTCTTATTTAGCCTCATATTTTTCATCTACTGTATTTCTTCACCTACTTTCTATATGTTTATATTAAATTCTCATCTTATTTTGCATTTATGCCACTTCTTTCTAATTGTATACAGTTACATATTAACTTATAACATATTAACTTATAACTTATAAATTATATTATGTTATAACTTATAACATATTAACTTATATTAAGTTACATATTAACTTTCCTCACTTTTTTTCCTTCTCTTTTCATTCTTCATAGTTCATAGATATATACCCCTTTTTTTCAATGTTTAATTTTTGAAATTTATCCAGCCTTTCTTTCTATTTATGCTTGTATTATTACACTTTATTCCCCCCTTTTCTATATTTTATCTTCTTATTTTGTATCTTTCCGTTTACCTCCTCATTTTTCTTTCCCTTTATATTATTGTTTACATTTTATCCCCTTTTTTGACATGTATTTTTCCTATTTTATATTCTTATTATTGTATTATTTTATCTGTCACTATTAGAATTTCTGTTCATCATCTACATTCTATTTTTATCCATCACTTTTTACGTTTATTATTCTGTAACCTGTCTTATATGCATTCTTATTTATCTTATATCTTCTATTCACTATTTCATCATATCTAATTTTATTTCAATAATCTAATTTATTTCCACTCCTGTACCACTTTATATATTCTTGTTGCTGCTACGTTTTTATATATTTCTGTTTTGTTTCTCTTAGCCCTGAAGATGGCCTACATTGTAGGCCGAAACGTCGGCACATAATAAATAAGTTATCCTTATTTTGATGTTTTCATTGACTGCACCCCCAACTATTTCTTCCTTGAATTAGAAGATACAGTCGACCAACTCTTCTCTAACAAGTATTAATTTTATTCTCCATCTTTTCATTAGGATTTTAATGCTTAGGATTAAGTACAGTAGGCCCTTAAAATTCATTCGCTAGGGGAGTTGGCTATAGACTATTCTATAGTCTGATTCTATTTCCCAATTTTTAGAATATAGTCAGCCCTGATTACTCTTTTTTCTATTAGTAGTTGCTCCATTCCATAGTTTGATTCTAAAACAGTAGTCATTGTAATCTTTAGAGTCAAGTCGAATAGGCCGTTATTCTTCAATTTCGTAGGGTGGTAGCGGTACCATTTCTAATTTTTTAGAATATATTCAGCCCTGGTTACTCTTTATTCTTTTAGCAGTTGCTCTATTCCACAGTCTATTTCTAAAATAGAAGTCATTCTAGGTGTTAGGATTTACTACAATATTAAGTAACAAGGGTAGTATTAGGTCTATTTGTTTTATTTTCGAAGGGATGTGGTAACCCTAGGATTTTCAGCCATCGTAATACAAGGGTAATACTAGTCTGAGTTGGCTGGTAATTACCTCTCATACTGTCCAACATGTCTAGTACTCCTCTCGTACCTGAGATGGTCAGTTTTTCAAATAGTGCTGTTTGTTTCTTGTGTTTGGTTAACATATATAGGCTGTAATTTTATTATCTATTTCTCCATTAGGTTTACTGTTTTTATATTGTAATCTATAGAGTCAAGTCGTATGGTAGCGGTACCATTTCTAATTTTTTAGAATATATTCAGGCCGGGTCCCTCTTTTTTCTATTAGCAGTTGCTCCATTCCATAGTCTGGTTCTAAAATAGTAGTCATTCAAGTGGTTAGGATTTTCTACGATATTAAGTACAAGGGTAATAATGCTAGGTATAAATTTTTTGGGGGGAAGTGGTAACCCTCGGAATTTCAGTCATCTTAAATACAAGAGTAATATTAGTCTTAGTTGGCCAGTAATTACCTCTCATTCTGTCCAAGTTGTCTAGTATTCCTCTTGTATCTAAGTTGGTCAGTTTTTCAAATGGGGTTGTTTATTTCTTTTGTTTGGTTAACATATATAGGCTGTAATTTTATTATCTATTTCTCCATTAGGATTACTGTTTTTTTATTGTAATCTTTAGAGTGAAGTTGAATAGGCCCTTATTCTTTAATTTCTTAGGGAGTTAGCGGTACCATTTCTAATTTTTTAGAATATATTCAGCCCTGGTTACTCTTTATTCTTTTAGCAGTTGCTCTATTCCACAGTCTGATTCTAAAATAGAAGTCATTCTAGGTGTTAGGATTTACTACAATATTAAGTAACAAGGGTAGTATAAGGTCTATTTGTTTTATTTTCGAAGGGATGTGGTAACCCTAGGATTTTCAGCCATCGTAATACAAGGGTAATACTAGTCTGAGTTGGCTGGTAATTTCCTCTCATACTGTCCAACTTGTCTAGTACTCCTCTCGTACCTGAGATGGTCAGTTTTTCAAATAGTGCTGTTTGTTTCTTGTGTTTGGTTAACATATATAGGCTGTAATTTTATTATCTATTTCTCCATTAGGTTTACTGTTTTTATATTGTAATCTTTAGAGTCAAGCCGTATGGTAGCGGTACCATTTCTAATTTTTTAGAATATATTCAGGCCGGGTCCCTCTTTTTTCTATTAGCAGTTGCTCCATTCCATAGTCTGGTTCTAAAATAGTAGTCATTCAAGTGGTTAGGATTTTCTACGATATTAAGTACAAGGGTAATAATGCTAGGTATAAATTTTTTTGGGGGAAGTGGTAACCCTCGGAATTTCAGTCATCTTAAATACAAGAGTAATATTAGTCTGAGTTGGCCAGTAATTACCTCTCATTCTGTCCAAGTTGTCTAGTATTCCTCTTGTATCTAAGATGGTCAGTTTTTCAAATGGGGTTGTTTATTTCTTTTGTTTGGTTAACATATATAGGCTGTAATTTTATTATCTATTTCTCCATTAGGTTTACTGTTTTTTAATTGTAATCTTTAGAGTGAAGTTGAATAGGCCCTTATTCTTTAATTTCTTAGGGAGTTAGCGGTACCATTTCTATTTTTTTAGAATCTATTCAGCCGGGTCCCTCTTTTTTCTATTAGCAGTTGCTCCATTCCATAGTCTGGTTCTAAAATAGTAGTCATTCAAGTGGTTAGGATTTTCTACGATATTAAGTACAAGGGTAATAATGCTAGGTATAAATTTTTGTTTTGGGGGGGGAAGTGGTAACCCTCGGAATTTCAGTCATCTTAAATACAAGGGTAATACTAGTCTGAGTTGGCCGGTAATTACCTCTCATTCCGTCCAACTTTGTCTAGTATTCCTCTTGTATCTGATATTGATAATATTTCAAATAGTGCTGTTTTGTTTTTTTATAACATATACAAGTATTAATTTTATTCTCCATCTTTTCATTAGGATTTTAATGCTTAGGATTAAGTACAGTAGGCCCTTAAAATTCATTCGCTAGGGGAGTTGGCTATAGACTATTCTATAGTCTGATTCTATTTCCCAATTTTTAGAATATAGTCAGCCCTGATTACTCTTTTTTCTATTAGTAGTTGCTCCATTCCATAGTTTGATTCTAAAACAGTAGTCATTGTAATCTATAGAGTCAAGTCGAATAGGCCGTTATTCTTCAATTTCGTAGGGAGGTAGCGGTACCATTTCTAATTTTTTAGAATATATTCAGCCCTGGTTACTCTTTATTCTTTTAGCAGTTGCTCTATTCCACAGTCTGATTCTAAAATAGAAGTCATTCTAGGTGTTAGGATTTACTACAATATTAAGTAACAAGGGTAGTATAAGGTCTATTTGTTTTATTTTCGAAGGGATGTGGTAACCCTAGGATTTTCAGCCATCGTAATACAAGGGTAATACTAGTCTGAGTTGGCTGGTAATTACCTCTCATACTGTCCAACATGTCTAGTACTCCTCTCGTACCTGAGATGGTCAGTTTTTCAAATAGTGCTGTTTGTTTCTTGTGTTTGGTTAACATATATAGGCTGTAATTTTATTATCTATTTCTCCATTAGGTTTACTGTTTTTATATTGTAATCTTTAGAGTCAAGTCGTATGGTAGCGGTACCATTTCTAATTTTTTAGAATATATTCAGGCCGGGTCCCTCTTTTTTCTATTAGCAGTTGCTCCATTCCATAGTCTGGTTCTAAAATAGTAGTCATTCAAGTGGTTAGGATTTTCTACGATATTAAGTACAAGGGTAATAATGCTAGGTATAAATTTTTTTGGGGGAAGTGGTAACCCTCGGAATTTCAGTCATCTTAAATACAAGAGTAATATTAGTCTGAGTTGGCCGGTAATTAGCTCTCATTCTGTCCAACTTGTCTAGTATTCCTCTTGTATCTAATATGGTCAGTTTTTCAAATAGTGCTGTTTATTTCTTTTGTTTGGTTAACAGATATAGGCTGTAATTTTATTATCTATTTCTCCATTAGGTTTACTGTTTTTATATTGTAATCTTTAGAGTCAAGTTGAATAGGCCCTTATTCATTAATTTCGTAGGGAGTTAGCGGTACCATTTCTAATTTTTTAGAATATTTTCAGGCCGGGTCCCTCTTTTTTCTATTAGCAGTTGCTCCATTCCATAGTCTGGTTCTAAAATAGTGGTCATTCAAGTGGTTAGGATTTTCTATGATATTAAGTACAAGGGTAATAATGCTTGGTATAATTATTTTTTTTTTGGCGGGGGAAAGTGGTAACCCTCGGAATTTCAGTCATCTTAAATACAAGAGTAATACTAGTCTGAGTTGGCCGGTAATTACCTCTCATTCTGTCCAACTTGTCTAGTATTCCTCTTGTATCTAAGATGGTCAGTTTTTCAAATGGGGTTGTTTATTTCTTTTGTTTGGTTAACATATATAGGCTGTAATTTTATTATCTATTTCTCCATTAGGTTTACTGTTTTTTAATTGTAATCTTTAGAGTGAAGTTGAATAGGCCCTTATTCTTTAATTTCTTAGGGAGTTAGCGGTACCATTTCTATTTTTTTAGAATCTATTCAGCCGGGTCCCTCTTTTTTCTATTAGCAGTTGCTCCATTCCATAGTCTGGTTCTAAAATAGTAGTCATTCAAGTGGTTAGGATTTTCTACGATATTAAGTACAAGGGTAATAATGCTAGGTATAAATTCTTGTTTTGGGGGGGGAAGTGGTAACCCTCGGAATTTCAGTCATCTTAAATACAAGGGTAATACTAGTCTGAGTTGGCCGGTAATTACCTCTCATTCCGTCCAACTTTGTCTAGTATTCCTCTTGTATCTGATATTGATAATATTTCAAATAGTGCTGTTTTGTTTTTTTATAACATATACAAGTATTAATTTTATTCTCCATCTTTTCATTAGGATTTTAATGCTTAGGATTAAGTACAGTAGGCCCTTAAAATTCATTCGCTAGGGGAGTTGGCTATAGACTATTCTATAGTCTGATTCTATTTCCCAATTTTTAGAATATAGTCAGCCCTGATTACTCTTTTTTCTATTAGTAGTTGCTCCATTCCATAGTTTGATTCTAAAACAGTAGTCATTGTAATCTATAGAGTCAAGTCGAATAGGCCGTTATTCTTCAATTTCGTAGGGAGGTAGCGGTACCATTTCTAATTTTTTAGAATATATTCAGCCCTGGTTACTCTTTATTCTTTTAGCAGTTGCTCTATTCCACAGTCTGATTCTAAAATAGAAGTCATTCTAGGTGTTAGGATTTACTACAATATTAAGTAACAAGGGTAGTATAAGGTCTATTTGTTTTATTTTCGAAGGGATGTGGTAACCCTAGGATTTTCAGCCATCGTAATACAAGGGTAATACTAGTCTGAGTTGGCTGGTAATTACCTCTCATACTGTCCAACATGTCTAGTACTCCTCTCGTACCTGAGATGGTCAGTTTTTCAAATAGTGCTGTTTGTTTCTTGTGTTTGGTTAACATATATAGGCTGTAATTTTATTATCTATTTCTCCATTAGGTTTACTGTTTTTATATTGTAATCTTTAGAGTCAAGTCGTATGGTAGCGGTACCATTTCTAATTTTTTAGAATATATTCAGGCCGGGTCCCTCTTTTTTCTATTAGCAGTTGCTCCATTCCATAGTCTGGTTCTAAAATAGTAGTCATTCAAGTGGTTAGGATTTTCTACGATATTAAGTACAAGGGTAATAATGCTAGGTATAAATTTTTTTGGGGGAAGTGGTAACCCTCGGAATTTCAGTCATCTTAAATACAAGAGTAATATTAGTCTGAGTTGGCCAGTAATTACCTCTCATTCTGTCCAACTTGTCTAGTATTCCTCTTGCATCTAAGATGGTCAGTTTTTCAAATAGTGCTGTTTATTTCTTTTGTTTGGTTAACAGATATAGGCTGTAATTTTATTATCTATTTCTCCATTAGGTTTACTGTTTTTATATTGTAATCTTTAGAGTCAAGTTGAATAGGCCCTGATTCTTTAATTTCGTAGGGAGTTAGCGGTACCATTTCTATTTTTTTAGAATCTATTCAGCCGGGTCCCTCTTTTTTCTATTAGCAGTTGCTCCATTCCATAGTCTGGTTCTAAAATAGTAGTCATTCAAGTGGTTAGGATTTTCTATGATATTAAGTACAAGGGTAATAATGCTAGGTATAATTTTTTTTTTTTTGGCGGGGGGAAGTGGTAACCCTTGGAATTTCAGTCATCTTAATACAAGAGTAATACTAGTCTGAGTTGGCAGGTAATTACCTCTCATTCTGTCCAACTTGTCTAGTATTCCTCTTGTATCTAAGATGGTCAATTTTTCAAATGGGGTTGTTTATTTCTTTTGTTTGGTTAACATATATAGGCTGTAATTTTATTATCTATTTCTCCATTAGGTTTACTGTTTTTATATTGTAATCCTTAGAGTCCAGTCGAATAGGCCCTTATTCTTGAATTTGGTCGGGAGGTAGCTGAACGATTTCACATTTTTTAGAATATATTCAGACCGGGTCCCTCTTTTTTCTATTAGCAGTTACTCCGTTCCATAGTCTGGTTTTAAAATAGTAGTCATTCAAGTGGTTAGGATTTTCTACGATATTAAGTACAAGGGTAATAATGCTAGATATAAATTTTTTTTTGGGGGGGGGAAGTGGTAACCCTCGGAATTTCAGTCATCTTAAATACAAGGGTAATACTAGTCTGAGTTGGCCGGTAATTACCTCTCATTCCGTCCAACTTTGTCTAGTATTCCTCTTGTATCTGATATTGATAATATTTCAAATAGTGCTGTTTTGTTTTTTTATAACATATACAAGTATTAATTTTATTCTCCATCTTTTCATTAGGATTTTAATGCTTAGGATTAAGTACAGTAGGCCCTTAAAATTCATTCGCTAGGGGAGTTGGCTATAGACTATTCTATAGTCTGATTCTATTTCCCAATTTTTAGAATATAGTCAGCCCTGATTACTCTTTTTTCTATTAGTAGTTGCTCCATTCCATAGTTTGATTCTAAAACAGTAGTCATTGTAATCTTTTGAGTCAAGTCGAATAGGCCGTTATTCTTCAATTTCGTAGGGAGGTAGCGGTACCATTTCTAATTTTTTAGAATATATTCAGCCCTGGTTACTCTTTATTCTTTTAGCAGTTGCTCTATTCCACAGTCTGATTCTAAAATAGAAGTCATTCTAGGTGTTAGGCCTAGTTGTATTAGGCCGAGTTGGCCGGTAATTACCTCTCATTCTGTCCAACTTGTCTAGTATTCCTCTTGTATCTAAGATGGTCAGTTTTTCAAATAGTGCTGTTTATATCTTTTGTTTGGTTAACAGATATAGGCTGTAATTTTATTATTTATATTTCCTGTTAGGTTTACTGTTTTTATATTGTAATTTTTAGAGTCAAGTTGAATAGGCCCTTATTCTTTAATTTCGTAGGGAGTTAGCGGTACCATTTCTAATTTTTTAGAATATATTCAGGCCGGGTCCCTCTTTTTTCTATTAGCAGTTGTTCCATTCCATAGTCTGATTCTAAAATAGTAGTCATTCAAGTGGTTAGGATTTTCTATGATATTAAGTACAATGGTAATAATGCTAGGTATAATTTTTTTTTTTTTTGGCGGGGGGAAGTGGTAACCCTCGGAATTTCAGTCATCTTAGTACAAGAGTAATACTAGTCTGAGTTGGCCGGTAATTACCTCTCATTCTGTCCAACTTGCCTAGTATTGCTCTTGTATCTAAGATGGTCAGTTTTTCAAATAGTGCTGTTTATTTCTTTTGTTTGATTAACAGATATAGGCTGTAATTTTATTATCTATTTCTCCATTAGGTTTACTGTTTTTATATTGTAATCTTTAGAGTCAAGTTGAATAGGCCCTTATTCTTTAATTTCGTAGGGAGTTAGCGGTACCATTTCTAATTTTTTAGAATATATTCAGGCCGGGTCCCTCTTTTTTCTATTAGCAGTTGCTCCATTCCATAGTCTGGTTCTAAAATAGTGGTCATTCAAGTGGTTAGGATTTTCTACGATATAAAGTACTAGGGTAATAATGCTAGGTATAAAGGTAACCCTCGGAATTTCAGTCATCTTGAATACAAGGGTAATACTAGTCTGAGTTGGCCGGTAATTACCTCTCATTCTGTCCAACTTGTCTAGTATTCCTCTTGTATCTAAGATGGTCAGTTTTTCAAATAGTGCTGTTTATATCTTTTGTTTGGTTAACAGATATAGGCTGTAATTTTATTATCTATATCTCCGGTAAGGTTTACTGTTTTTATATTGTAATTTTTAGAGTCAAGTTGAATAGGCCCTTATTCTTTAATTTCGTAGGGAGTTAGCGGTACCATTTCTAATTTTTTAGAATATATTCAGGCCAGGTCCCTCTTTTTTCTATTAGCAGTTGCTCCACTCCATAGTCTGGTTCTAAAATAGTGGTCATTCAAGTGGTTAGGATTTTCTATGATATTAAGTACAATGGTAATAATGCTAGGTATAATTTTTTTTTTTTTCGGCGGGGGAAAGTGGTAACCCTCGGAATTTCAGTCATCTTAAATACAAGAGTAATACTAGTCTGAGTTGGCCGGTAATTACCTCTCATTCTGTCCAACTTGTCTAGTATTCCTCTTGTATCTAAGATGGTCAGTTTTTCAAATAGTGCTGTTTATATCTTTTGTTTGGTTAACAGATATAGGCTGTAATTTTATTATCTATATCTCCTGTTAGGTTTACTGTTTTTATATTGTAATTTTTAGAGTCAAGTTGAATAGGCCCTTATTCTTTAATTTCGTAGGGAGTTAGCGGTACCATTTCTAATTTTTTAGAATATATTCAGGCCAGGTCCCTCTTTTTTCTATTAGCAGTTGCTCCACTCCATAGTCTGGTTCTAAAATAGTAGTCATTCAAGTGGTTAGGATTTTCTACGATATTAAGTACAAGGGTAATAATGCTAGGTATAAATTTTTTTGGGGGAAGTGGTAACCCTCGGAATTTCAGTCATCTTAAATACAAGAGTAATATTAGTCTGAGTTGGCCGGTAATTAGCTCTCATTCTGTCCAACTTGTCTAGTATTCCTCTTGTATCTAATATGGTCAGTTTTTCAAATAGTGCTGTTTATTTCTTTTGTTTGGTTAACAGATATAGGCTGTAATTTTATTATCTATTTCTCCATTAGGTTTACTGTTTTTATATTGTAATCTTTAGAGTCAAGTTGAATAGGCCCTTATTCATTAATTTCGTAGGGAGTTAGCGGTACCATTTCTAATTTTTTAGAATATATTCAGGCCGGGTCCCTCTTTTTTCTATTAGCAGTTGCTCCATTCCATAGTCTGGTTCTAAAATAGTGGTCATTCAAGTGGTTAGGATTTTCTATGATATTAAGTACAAGGGTAATAATGCTTGGTATAATTATTTTTTTTTTGGCGGGGGAAAGTGGTAACCCTCGGAATTTCAGTCATCTTAAATACAAGAGTAATACTAGTCTGAGTTGGCCGGTAATTACCTCTCATTCTGTCCAACTTGTCTAGTATTCCTCTTGTATCTAAGATGGTCAGTTTTTCAAATGGGGTTGTTTATTTCTTTTGTTTGGTTAACATATATAGGCTGTAATTTTATTATCTATTTCTCCATTAGGTTTACTGTTTTTTAATTGTAATCTTTAGAGTGAAGTTGAATAGGCCCTTATTCTTTAATTTCTTAGGGAGTTAGCGGTACCATTTCTATTTTTTTAGAATCTATTCAGCCGGGTCCCTCTTTTTTCTATTAGCAGTTGCTCCATTCCATAGTCTGGTTCTAAAATAGTAGTCATTCAAGTGGTTAGGATTTTCTACGATATTAAGTACAAGGGTAATAATGCTAGGTATAAATTTTTGTTTTGGGGGGGGAAGTGGTAACCCTCGGAATTTCAGTCATCTTAAATACAAGGGTAATACTAGTCTGAGTTGGCCGGTAATTACCTCTCATTCCGTCCAACTTGCCTAGTATTGCTCTTGTATCTAAGATGGTCAGTTTTTCAAATAGTGCTGTTTATTTCTTTTGTTTGATTAACAGATATAGGCTGTAATTTTATTATCTATTTCTCCATTAGGTTTACTGTTTTTATATTGTAATCTTTAGAGTCAAGTTGAATAGGCCCTTATTCTTTAATTTCGTAGGGAGTTAGCGGTACCATTTCTAATTTTTTAGAATATATTCAGGCCGGGTCCCTCTTTTTTCTATTAGCAGTTGCTCCATTCCATAGTCTGGTTCTAAAATAGTGGTCATTCAAGTGGTTAGGATTTTCTACGATATAAAGTACTAGGGTAATAATGCTAGGTATAAAGGTAACCCTCGGAATTTCAGTCATCTTGAATACAAGGGTAATACTAGTCTGAGTTGGCCGGTAATTACCTCTCATTCTGTCCAACTTGTCTAGTATTCCTCTTGTATCTAAGATGGTCAGTTTTTCAAATAGTGCTGTTTATATCTTTTGTTTGGTTAACAGATATAGGCTGTAATTTTATTATCTATATCTCCGGTAAGGTTTACTGTTTTTATATTGTAATTTTTAGAGTCAAGTTGAATAGGCCCTTATTCTTTAATTTCGTAGGGAGTTAGCGGTACCATTTCTAATTTTTTAGAATATATTCAGGCCAGGTCCCTCTTTTTTCTATTAGCAGTTGCTCCACTCCATAGTCTGGTTCTAAAATAGTGGTCATTCAAGTGGTTAGGATTTTCTATGATATTAAGTACAATGGTAATAATGCTAGGTATAATTTTTTTTTTTTTCGGCGGGGGAAAGTGGTAACCCTCGGAATTTCAGTCATCTTAAATACAAGAGTAATACTAGTCTGAGTTGGCCGGTAATTACCTCTCATTCTGTCCAACTTGTCTAGTATTCCTCTTGTATCTAAGATGGTCAGTTTTTCAAATAGTGCTGTTTATATCTTTTGTTTGGTTAACAGATATAGGCTGTAATTTTATTATCTATATCTCCTGTTAGGTTTACTGTTTTTATATTGTAATTTTTAGAGTCAAGTTGAATAGGCCCTTATTCTTTAATTTCGTAGGGAGTTAGCGGTACCATTTCTAATTTTTTAGAATATATTCAGGCCAGGTCCCTCTTTTTTCTATTAGCAGTTGCTCCACTCCATAGTCTGGTTCTAAAATAGTAGTCATTCAAGTGGTTAGGATTTTCTACGATATTAAGTACAAGGGTAATAATGCTAGGTATAAATTTTTTTGGGGGAAGTGGTAACCCTCGGAATTTCAGTCATCTTAAATACAAGAGTAATATTAGTCTGAGTTGGCCGGTAATTAGCTCTCATTCTGTCCAACTTGTCTAGTATTCCTCTTGTATCTAATATGGTCAGTTTTTCAAATAGTGCTGTTTATTTCTTTTGTTTGGTTAACAGATATAGGCTGTAATTTTATTATCTATTTCTCCATTAGGTTTACTGTTTTTATATTGTAATCTTTAGAGTCAAGTTGAATAGGCCCTTATTCATTAATTTCGTAGGGAGTTAGCGGTACCATTTCTAATTTTTTAGAATATATTCAGGCCGGGTCCCTCTTTTTTCTATTAGCAGTTGCTCCATTCCATAGTCTGGTTCTAAAATAGTGGTCATTCAAGTGGTTAGGATTTTCTATGATATTAAGTACAAGGGTAATAATGCTTGGTATAATTATTTTTTTTTTGGCGGGGGAAAGTGGTAACCCTCGGAATTTCAGTCATCTTAAATACAAGAGTAATACTAGTCTGAGTTGGCCGGTAATTACCTCTCATTCTGTCCAACTTGTCTAGTATTCCTCTTGTATCTAAGATGGTCAGTTTTTCAAATGGGGTTGTTTATTTCTTTTGTTTGGTTAACATATATAGGCTGTAATTTTATTATCTATTTCTCCATTAGGTTTACTGTTTTTTAATTGTAATCTTTAGAGTGAAGTTGAATAGGCCCTTATTCTTTAATTTCTTAGGGAGTTAGCGGTACCATTTCTATTTTTTTAGAATCTATTCAGCCGGGTCCCTCTTTTTTCTATTAGCAGTTGCTCCATTCCATAGTCTGGTTCTAAAATAGTAGTCATTCAAGTGGTTAGGATTTTCTACGATATTAAGTACAAGGGTAATAATGCTAGGTATAAATTTTTGTTTTGGGGGGGGAAGTGGTAACCCTCGGAATTTCAGTCATCTTAAATACAAGGGTAATACTAGTCTGAGTTGGCCGGTAATTACCTCTCATTCCGTCCAACTTTGTCTAGTATTCCTCTTGTATCTGATATTGATAATATTTCAAATAGTGCTGTTTTGTTTTTTTATAACATATACAAGTATTAATTTTATTCTCCATCTTTTCATTAGGATTTTAATGCTTAGGATTAAGTACAGTAGGCCCTTAAAATTCATTCGCTAGGGGAGTTGGCTATAGACTATTCTATAGTCTGATTCTATTTCCCAATTTTTAGAATATAGTCAGCCCTGATTACTCTTTTTTCTATTAGTAGTTGCTCCATTCCATAGTTTGATTCTAAAACAGTAGTCATTGTAATCTATAGAGTCAAGTCGAATAGGCCGTTATTCTTCAATTTCGTAGGGAGGTAGCGGTACCATTTCTAATTTTTTAGAATATATTCAGCCCTGGTTACTCTTTATTCTTTTAGCAGTTGCTCTATTCCACAGTCTGATTCTAAAATAGAAGTCATTCTAGGTGTTAGGATTTACTACAATATTAAGTAACAAGGGTAGTATAAGGTCTATTTGTTTTATTTTCGAAGGGATGTGGTAACCCTAGGATTTTCAGCCATCGTAATACAAGGGTAATACTAGTCTGAGTTGGCTGGTAATTACCTCTCATACTGTCCAACATGTCTAGTACTCCTCTCGTACCTGAGATGGTCAGTTTTTCAAATAGTGCTGTTTGTTTCTTGTGTTTGGTTAACATATATAGGCTGTAATTTTATTATCTATTTCTCCATTAGGTTTACTGTTTTTATATTGTAATCTTTAGAGTCAAGTCGTATGGTAGCGGTACCATTTCTAATTTTTTAGAATATATTCAGGCCGGGTCCCTCTTTTTTCTATTAGCAGTTGCTCCATTCCATAGTCTGGTTCTAAAATAGTAGTCATTCAAGTGGTTAGGATTTTCTACGATATTAAGTACAAGGGTAATAATGCTAGGTATAAATTTTTTTGGGGGAAGTGGTAACCCTCGGAATTTCAGTCATCTTAAATACAAGAGTAATATTAGTCTGAGTTGGCCAGTAATTACCTCTCATTCTGTCCAACTTGTCTAGTATTCCTCTTGCATCTAAGATGGTCAGTTTTTCAAATAGTGCTGTTTATTTCTTTTGTTTGGTTAACAGATATAGGCTGTAATTTTATTATCTATTTCTCCATTAGGTTTACTGTTTTTATATTGTAATCTTTAGAGTCAAGTTGAATAGGCCCTGATTCTTTAATTTCGTAGGGAGTTAGCGGTACCATTTCTATTTTTTTAGAATCTATTCAGCCGGGTCCCTCTTTTTTCTATTAGCAGTTGCTCCATTCCATAGTCTGGTTCTAAAATAGTAGTCATTCAAGTGGTTAGGATTTTCTATGATATTAAGTACAAGGGTAATAATGCTAGGTATAATTTTTTTTTTTTTGGCGGGGGGAAGTGGTAACCCTTGGAATTTCAGTCATCTTAATACAAGAGTAATACTAGTCTGAGTTGGCAGGTAATTACCTCTCATTCTGTCCAACTTGTCTAGTATTCCTCTTGTATCTAAGATGGTCAATTTTTCAAATGGGGTTGTTTATTTCTTTTGTTTGGTTAACATATATAGGCTGTAATTTTATTATCTATTTCTCCATTAGGTTTACTGTTTTTATATTGTAATCCTTAGAGTCCAGTCGAATAGGCCCTTATTCTTGAATTTGGTCGGGAGGTAGCTGAACGATTTCACATTTTTTAGAATATATTCAGACCGGGTCCCTCTTTTTTCTATTAGCAGTTACTCCGTTCCATAGTCTGGTTTTAAAATAGTAGTCATTCAAGTGGTTAGGATTTTCTACGATATTAAGTACAAGGGTAATAATGCTAGATATAAATTTTTTTTTTGGGGGGGGAAGTGGTAACCCTCGGAATTTCAGTCATCTTAAATACAAGGGTAATACTAGTCTGAGTTGGCCGGTAATTACCTCTCATTCCGTCCAACTTTGTCTAGTATTCCTCTTGTATCTGATATTGATAATATTTCAAATAGTGCTGTTTTGTTTTTTTATAACATATACAAGTATTAATTTTATTCTCCATCTTTTCATTAGGATTTTAATGCTTAGGATTAAGTACAGTAGGCCCTTAAAATTCATTCGCTAGGGGAGTTGGCTATAGACTATTCTATAGTCTGATTCTATTTCCCAATTTTTAGAATATAGTCAGCCCTGATTACTCTTTTTTCTATTAGTAGTTGCTCCATTCCATAGTTTGATTCTAAAACAGTAGTCATTGTAATCTTTTGAGTCAAGTCGAATAGGCCGTTATTCTTCAATTTCGTAGGGAGGTAGCGGTACCATTTCTAATTTTTTAGAATATATTCAGCCCTGGTTACTCTTTATTCTTTTAGCAGTTGCTCTATTCCACAGTCTGATTCTAAAATAGAAGTCATTCTAGGTGTTAGGCCTAGTTGTATTAGGCCGAGTTGGCCGGTAATTACCTCTCATTCTGTCCAACTTGTCTAGTATTCCTCTTGTATCTAAGATGGTCAGTTTTTCAAATAGTGCTGTTTATATCTTTTGTTTGGTTAACAGATATAGGCTGTAATTTTATTATTTATATTTCCTGTTAGGTTTACTGTTTTTATATTGTAATTTTTAGAGTCAAGTTGAATAGGCCCTTATTCTTTAATTTCGTAGGGAGTTAGCGGTACCATTTCTAATTTTTTAGAATATATTCAGGCCGGGTCCCTCTTTTTTCTATTAGCAGTTGTTCCATTCCATAGTCTGATTCTAAAATAGTAGTCATTCAAGTGGTTAGGATTTTCTATGATATTAAGTACAATGGTAATAATGCTAGGTATAATTTTTTTTTTTTTTGGCGGGGGGAAGTGGTAACCCTCGGAATTTCAGTCATCTTAGTACAAGAGTAATACTAGTCTGAGTTGGCCGGTAATTACCTCTCATTCTGTCCAACTTGCCTAGTATTGCTCTTGTATCTAAGATGGTCAGTTTTTCAAATAGTGCTGTTTATTTCTTTTGTTTGATTAACAGATATAGGCTGTAATTTTATTATCTATTTCTCCATTAGGTTTACTGTTTTTATATTGTAATCTTTAGAGTCAAGTTGAATAGGCCCTTATTCTTTAATTTCGTAGGGAGTTAGCGGTACCATTTCTAATTTTTTAGAATATATTCAGGCCGGGTCCCTCTTTTTTCTATTAGCAGTTGCTCCATTCCATAGTCTGGTTCTAAAATAGTGGTCATTCAAGTGGTTAGGATTTTCTACGATATAAAGTACTAGGGTAATAATGCTAGGTATAAAGGTAACCCTCGGAATTTCAGTCATCTTGAATACAAGGGTAATACTAGTCTGAGTTGGCCGGTAATTACCTCTCATTCTGTCCAACTTGTCTAGTATTCCTCTTGTATCTAAGATGGTCAGTTTTTCAAATAGTGCTGTTTATATCTTTTGTTTGGTTAACAGATATAGGCTGTAATTTTATTATCTATATCTCCGGTAAGGTTTACTGTTTTTATATTGTAATTTTTAGAGTCAAGTTGAATAGGCCCTTATTCTTTAATTTCGTAGGGAGTTAGCGGTACCATTTCTAATTTTTTAGAATATATTCAGGCCAGGTCCCTCTTTTTTCTATTAGCAGTTGCTCCACTCCATAGTCTGGTTCTAAAATAGTGGTCATTCAAGTGGTTAGGATTTTCTATGATATTAAGTACAATGGTAATAATGCTAGGTATAATTTTTTTTTTTTTCGGCGGGGGAAAGTGGTAACCCTCGGAATTTCAGTCATCTTAAATACAAGAGTAATACTAGTCTGAGTTGGCCGGTAATTACCTCTCATTCTGTCCAACTTGTCTAGTATTCCTCTTGTATCTAAGATGGTCAGTTTTTCAAATAGTGCTGTTTATATCTTTTGTTTGGTTAACAGATATAGGCTGTAATTTTATTATCTATATCTCCTGTTAGGTTTACTGTTTTTATATTGTAATTTTTAGAGTCAAGTTGAATAGGCCCTTATTCTTTAATTTCGTAGGGAGTTAGCGGTACCATTTCTAATTTTTTAGAATATATTCAGGCCAGGTCCCTCTTTTTTCTATTAGCAGTTGCTCCACTCCATAGTCTGGTTCTAAAATAGTAGTCATTCAAGTGGTTAGGATTTTCTACGATATTAAGTACAAGGGTAATAATGCTAGGTATAAATTTTTTTGGGGGAAGTGGTAACCCTCGGAATTTCAGTCATCTTAAATACAAGAGTAATATTAGTCTGAGTTGGCCGGTAATTAGCTCTCATTCTGTCCAACTTGTCTAGTATTCCTCTTGTATCTAATATGGTCAGTTTTTCAAATAGTGCTGTTTATTTCTTTTGTTTGGTTAACAGATATAGGCTGTAATTTTATTATCTATTTCTCCATTAGGTTTACTGTTTTTATATTGTAATCTTTAGAGTCAAGTTGAATAGGCCCTTATTCATTAATTTCGTAGGGAGTTAGCGGTACCATTTCTAATTTTTTAGAATATATTCAGGCCGGGTCCCTCTTTTTTCTATTAGCAGTTGCTCCATTCCATAGTCTGGTTCTAAAATAGTGGTCATTCAAGTGGTTAGGATTTTCTATGATATTAAGTACAAGGGTAATAATGCTTGGTATAATTATTTTTTTTTTGGCGGGGGAAAGTGGTAACCCTCGGAATTTCAGTCATCTTAAATACAAGAGTAATACTAGTCTGAGTTGGCCGGTAATTACCTCTCATTCTGTCCAACTTGTCTAGTATTCCTCTTGTATCTAAGATGGTCAGTTTTTCAAATAGTGCTGTTTATATCTTTTGTTTGGTTAACAGATATAGGCTGTAATTTTATTATCTATATCTCCTGTTAGGTTTACTGTTTTTATATTGTAATTTTTAGAGTCAAGTTGAATAGGCCCTTATTCTTTAATTTCGTAGGGAGTTAGCGGTACCATTTCTAATTTTTTAGAATATATTCAGGCCGGGTCCCTCTTTTTCTATTAGCAGTTGTTCCATTCCATAGTCTGATTGTAAAATAGTAGTCATTCAAGTGGTTAGGATTTTCTATGATATTAAGTACAATGGTAATAATGCTAGGTATAATTTTTTTTTTTTTTGGCGGGGGGAAGTGGTAACCCTCGGAATTTCAGTCATCTTAAATGCAAGAGTAATATTAGTCTGAGTTGGCCGGTAATTACCTCTCATTCTGTCCAACTTGTCTAGTATTCCTCTTGTATCTAAGATGGTCAGTTTTTCAAATAGTGCTGTTTATTTCTTTTGTTTGGTTAACAGATATAGGCTGTAATTTTATTATCTATTTCTCCATTAGGTTTACTGTTTTTATATTGTAATCTTTAGAGTCAAGTTGAATAGGCCCTTATTCTTTAATTTCTTAGGGAGTTAGCGGTACCATTTCTAATTTTTTAGAATATATTCAGGCCGGGTCCCTCTTTTTTCTATTAGCAGTTGCTCCATTCCATAGTCTGGTTCTAAAATAGTGGTCATTCAAGTGGTTAGGATTTTCTACGATATAAAGTACTAGGGTAATAATGCTAGGTATAAAGGTAACCCTCGGAATTTCAGTCATCTTGAATACAAGGGTAATACTAGTCTGAGTTGGCCGGTAATTACCTCTCATTCTGTCCAACTTGTCTAGTATTCCTCTTGTATCTAAGATGGTCAGTTTTTCAAATAGTGCTGTTTATATCTTTTGTTTGGGTAACAGATATAGGCTGTAATTTTATTATCTATATCTCCGGTAAGGTTTACTGTTTTTATATTGTAATTTTTAGAGTCAAGTTGAATAGGCCCTTATTCTTTAATTTTGTAGGGAGTTAGCGGTACCATTTCTAATTTTTTAGAATATATTCAGGCCAGGTCCCTCTTTTTTCTATTAGCAGTTGCTCCACTCCATAGTCTGGTTCTAAAATAGTAGTCATTCAAGTGGTTAGGATTTTCTACGATATTAAGTACAAGGGTAATAATGCTAGGTATAAATTTTTTTGGGGGAAGTGGTAACCCTCGGAATTTCAGTCATCTTAAATGCAAGAGTAATATTAGTCTGAGTTGGCCGGTAATTACCTCTCATTCTGTCCAACTTGTCTAGTATTCCTCTTGTATCTAAGATGGTCAGTTTTTCAAATAGTGCTGTTTATTTCTTTTGTTTGGTTAACAGATATAGGCTGTAATTTTATTATCTATTTCTCCATTAGGTTTACTGTTTTTATATTGTAATCTTTAGAGTCAAGTTGAATAGGCCCTTATTCATTAATTTCGTAGGGAGTTAGCGGTACCATTTCTAATTTTTTAGAATATATTCAGGCCGGGTCCCTCTTTTTTCTATTAGCAGTTGCTCCATTCCATAGTCTGGTTCTAAAATAGTAGTCATTCAAGTGGTTAGGATTTTCTATGATATTAAGTACAAGGGTAATAATGCTAGGTATAATTTTTTTTTTTTTGGCGGGGGGAAGTGGTAACCCTCGGAATTTCAGTCATCTTAATACAAGAGTAATACTAGTCTCAGTTGGCCGGTAATTACCTCTCATTCTGTCCAACTTGTCTAGTATTCCTCTTGTATCTAAGATGGTCAGTTTTTCAAATAGTGCTGTTTATATCTTTTGTTTGGTTAACAGATATAGGCTGTAATTTTATTATCTATATCTCCGGTAAGGTTTACTGTTTTTATATTGTAATTTTTAGAGTCAAGTTGAATAGGCCCTTATTCTTTAATTTCGTAGGGAGTTAGCGGTACCATTTCTAATTTTTTAGAATATATTCAGGCGAGGTCCCTCTTTTTTCTATTAGCAGTTGCTCCACTCCATAGTCTGGTTCTAAAATAGTGGCCATTCAAGTGGTTAGGATTTTCTATGATATTAAGTACAAGGGTAATAATGCTAGGTATAATTTTTTTTTTTTCGGCGGGGGAAAGTGGTAACCCCCGGAATTTTAGTCATCTTAAATACAAGAGTAATACTAGTCTGAGTTGGCCGGTAATTACCTCTCATTCTGTCCAACTTGTCTAGTATTCCTCTTGTATCTAAGATGGTCAGTTTTTCAAATAGTGCTGTTTATATCTTTTGTTTGGTTAACAGATATAGGCTGTAATTTTATTATCTATATCTCCTGTTAGGTTTACTGTTTTTATATTATAATTTTTAGAGTCAAGTTGAATAGGCCCTTATTCTTTAATTTCGTAGGGAGTTAGCGGTACCATTTCTAATTTTTTAGAATATATTCAGGCTGGGTCCCTCTTTTTTCTATTAGCAGTTGCTCCATTCCATAGTCTGGTTCTAAAATAGTAGTCATTCAAGTGGTTAGGATTTTCTACGATATTAAGTACAAGGGTAATAATGCTAGGTATAAATTTTTTTGGGGGAAGTGGTAACCCTCGGAATTTCAGTCATCTTAAATACAAGAGTAATATTAGTCTGAGTTGGCCGGTAATTACCTCTCATTCTGTCCAACTTGTTTAGTATTCCTCTTGTATCTAAGATGGTCAGTTTTTCAAATAGTGCTGTTTATTTCTTTTGTTTGGTTAACAGATATAGGCTGTAATTTTATTATCTATTTCTCCATTAGGTTTACTGTTTTTATATTGTAATCTTTAGAGTCAAGTTGAGTAGGCCCTTATTCATTAATTTCGTAGGGAGTTAGCGGTACCATTTCTAATTTTTTAGAATATATTCAGGCCGGGTCCCTCTTTTTTCTATTAGCAGTTGCTCCATTCCATAGTCTGGTTCTAAAATAGTAGTCATTCAAGTGGTTAGGATTTTCTATGATATTAAGTACAAGGGTAATAATGCTAGGTATAATTTTTTTTTTTTGGCGGGGGGAAGTGGTAACCCTCGGAATTTCAGTCATCTTAATACAAGAGTAATACTAGTCTCAGTTGGCCGGTAATTACCTCTCATTCTGTCCAACTTGTCTAGTATTCCTCTTGTATCTAAGATGGTCAGTTTTTCAAATGGGGTTGTTTATTTCTTTTGTTTGGTTAACAGACATAGGCGGTAATTTTATTATCTATTTCTCCATTAGGTTTACTGTTTTTATATTGTAATCCTTAGAGTCCAGTCGAATAGGCCCTTATTCTTTAATTTTGTCGGGAGGTAGCTGTACGATTTCACATTTTTTAGAATATATTCAGGCCGGGTCCCTCTTTTTTCTATTAGCAGTTGCTCCATTCCATAGTCTGGTTCTAAAATAGTAGTCATTCAAGTGGTTAGGATTTTCTACGATATAAATACAAGGGTAATAATGCTAGGTATAAATTTTTTTTTTTGGGGGGCGGGGAAGTGGTAACCCTTTGGAATTTCAGTCATCTTGAATACAAGGGTAATACTAGTCTGAGTTGGCCGGTAATTACCTCTCATTCTGTCCAACATGTCTAGTATTCCTCTTGTATCTAAGATGGTCAGTTTTTCAAATAGTGCTGTTTATTTCTTTTGTTTGATTAACAGATATAGGCTGTAATTTTATTATCTATTTCTCCATTAGGTTTACTGTTTTTATATTGTAATCTTTAGAGTCAAGTTGAATAGGCCCTTATTCTTTAATTTCGTAGGGAGTTAGCGGTACCATTTCTAATTTTTTAGAATATATTCAGGCCGGGTCCCTCTTTTTTCTATTAGCAGTTGCTCCATTCCATAGTCTGGTTCTAAAATAGTGGTCATTCAAGTGGTTAGGATTTTCTATGATATTAAGTACAAGGGTAATAATGCTAGGTATAAAGGTAACCCTCGGAATTTCAGTCATCTTGAATACAAGGGTAATACTAGTCTGAGTTGGCCGGTAATTACCTCTCATTCTGTCCAACTTGTCTAGTATTCCTCTTGTATCTAAGATGGTCAGTTTTTCAAATAGTGCTGTTTATATCTTTTGTTTGGTTAACAGATATAGGCTGTAATTTTATTATCTATATCTCCGGTAAGGTTTACTGTTTTTATATTGTAATTTTTAGAGTCAAGTTGAATAGGCCCTTATTCTTTAATTTTGTAGGGAGTTAGCGGTACCATTTCTAATTTTTTAGAATATATTCAGGCCGGGTCCCTCTTTTTTCTATTAGCAGTTGCTCCATTCCATAGTCTGGTTCTAAAATAGTAGTCATTCAAGTGGTTAGGATTTTCTATGATATTAAGTACAAGGGTAATAATGCTAGGTATAATTTTTTTTTTTTTTGGCGGGGGGAAGTGGTAACCCTCGGAATTTCAGTCATCTTAATACAAGAGTAATACTAGTCTCAGTTGGCCGGTAATTACCTCTCATTCTGTCCAACTTGTCTAGTATTCCTCTTGTATCTAAGATGGTCAGTTTTTCAAATGGGGTTGTTTATTTCTTTTGTTTGGTTAACAGATATAGGCGGTAATTTTATTATCTATTTCTCCATTAGGTTTACTGTTTTTATATTGTAATCCTTAGAGTCCAGTCGAATAGGCCCTTATTCATTAATTTCGTAGGGAGTTAGCGGTACCATTTCTAATTTTTTAGAATATATTCAGGCCGGGTCCCTCTTTTTTCTATTAGCAGTTGCTCCATTCCATAGTCTGGTTCTAAAATAGTGGTCATTCAAGTGGTTAGGATTTTCTACGATATAAAGTACCAGGGTAATAATGCTAGGTATAAAGGTAACCCTCGGAATTTCAGTCATCTTGAATACAAGGGTAATACTAGTCTGAGTTGGCCGGTAATTACCTCTCATTCTGTCCAACTTGTCTAGTATTCCTCTTGTATCTAAGATGGTCAGTTTTTCAAATAGTGCTGTTTATATCTTTTGTTTGGTTAACAGATATAGGCTGTAATTTTATTATCTATATCTCCTGTTAGGTTTACTGTTTTTATATTATAATTTTTAGAGTCAAGTTGAATAGGCCCTTATTCTTTAATTTCGTAGGGAGTTAGCGGTACCATTTCTAATTTTTTAGAATATATTCAGGCTGGGTCCCTCTTTTTTCTATTAGCAGGTGCTCCATTCCATAGTCTGGTTCTAAAATAGTAGTCATTCAAGTGGTTAGGATTTTCTACGATATTAAGTACAAGGGTAATAATGCTAGGTATAAATTTTTTTGGGGGAAGTGGTAACCCTCGGAATTTCAGTCATCTTAAATACAAGAGTAATATTAGTCTGAGTTGGCCGGTAATTACCTCTCATTCTGTCCAACTTGTTTAGTATTCCTCTTGTATCTAAGATGGTCAGTTTTTCAAATAGTGCTGTTTATTTCTTTTGTTTGGTTAACAGATATAGGCTGTAATTTTATTATCTATTTCTCCATTAGGTTTACTGTTTTTATATTGTAATCTTTAGAGTCAAGTTGAATAGGCCCTTATTCATTAATTTCGTAGGGAGTTAGCGGTACCATTTCTAATTTCTTAGAATATATTCAGGCCGGGTCCCTCTTTTTTCTATTAGCAGTTGCTCCATTCCATAGTCTGGTTCTAAAATAGTAGTCATTCAAGTGGTTAGGATTTTCTATGATATTAAGTACAAGGGTAATAATGCTAGGTATAATTTTTTTTTTTTTGGCGGGGGGAAGTGGTAACCCTCGGAATTTCAGTCATCTTAATACAAGAGTAATACTAGTCTCAGTTGGCCGGTAATTACCTCTCATTCTGTCCAACTTGTCTAGTATTCCTCTTGTATCTAAGATGGTCAGTTTTTCAAATAGTGCTGTTTATATCTTTTGTTTGGTTAACAGATATAGGCTGTAATTTTATTATCTATATCTCCGGTAAGGTTTACTGTTTTTATATTGTAATTTTTAGAGTCAAGTTGAATAGGCCCTTATTCTTTAATTTCGTAGGGAGTTAGCGGTACCATTTCTAATTTTTTAGAATATATTCAGGCCAGGTCCCTCTTTTTTCTATTAGCAGTTGCTCCACTCCATAGTCTGGTTCTAAAATAGTGGCCATTCAAGTGGTTAGGATTTTCTATGATATTAAGTACAAGGGTAATAATGCTAGGTATAATTTTTTTTTTTTCGGCGGGGGAAAGTGGTAACCCTCGGAATTTTAGTCATCTTAAATACAAGAGTAATACTAGTCTGAGTTGGCCGGTAATTACCTCTCATTCTGTCCAACTTGTCTAGTATTCCTCTTGTATCTAAGATGGTCAGTTTTTCAAATAGTGCTGTTTATATCTTTTGTTTGGTTAACAGATATAGGCTGTAATTTTATTATCTATATCTCCTGTTAGGTTTACTGTTTTTATATTATAATTTTTAGAGTCAAGTTGAATAGGCCCTTATTCTTTAATTTCGTAGGGAGTTAGCGGTACCATTTCTAATTTTTTAGAATATATTCAGGCTGGGTCCCTCTTTTTTCTATTAGCAGTTGCTCCATTCCATAGTCTGGTTCTAAAATAGTAGTCATTCAAGTGGTTAGGATTTTCTACGATATTAAGTACAAGGGTAATAATGCTAGGTATAAATTTTTTTGGGGGAAGTGGTAACCCTCGGAATTTCAGTCATCTTAAATACAAGAGTAATATTAGTCTGAGTTGGCCGGTAATTACCTCTCATTCTGTCCAACTTGTTTAGTATTCCTCTTGTATCTAAGATGGTCAGTTTTTCAAATAGTGCTGTTTATTTCTTTTGTTTGGTTAACAGATATAGGCTGTAATTTTATTATCTATTTCTCCATTAGGTTTACTGTTTTTATATTGTAATCTTTAGAGTCAAGTTGAGTAGGCCCTTATTCATTAATTTCGTAGGGAGTTAGCGGTACCATTTCTAATTTTTTAGAATATATTCAGGCCGGGTCCCTCTTTTTTCTATTAGCAGTTGCTCCATTCCATAGTCTGGTTCTAAAATAGTAGTCATTCAAGTGGTTAGGATTTTCTATGATATTAAGTACAAGGGTAATAATGCTAGGTATAATTTTTTTTTTTTTGGCGGGGGGAAGTGGTAACCCTCGGAATTTCAGTCATCTTAATACAAGAGTAATACTAGTCTCAGTTGGCCGGTAATTACCTCTCATTCTGTCCAACTTGTCTAGTATTCCTCTTGTATCTAAGATGGTCAGTTTTTCAAATGGGGTTGTTTATTTCTTTTGTTTGGTTAACAGATATAGGCGGTAATTTTATTATCTATTTCTCCATTAGGTTTACTGTTTTTATATTGTAATCCTTAGAGTCCAGTCGAATAGGCCCTTATTCTTTAATTTTGTCGGGAGGTAGGTGTACGATTTCACATTTTTTAGAATATATTCAGGCCGGGTCCCTCTTTTTTCTATTAGCAGTTGCTCCATTCCATAGTCTGGTTCTAAAATAGTAGTCATTCAAGTGGTTAGGATTTTCTACGATATAAATACAAGGGTAATAATGCTAGGTATAAATTTTTTTTTTGGGGGGGCGGGGAAGTGGTATCCCTTTGGAATTTCAGTCATCTTGAATACAAGGGTAATACTAGTCTGAGTTGGCCGGTAATTACCTCTCATTCTGTCCAACTTGTCTAGTATTCCTCTTGTATCTAAGATGGTCAGTTTTTCAAATAGTGCTGTTTATTTCTTTTGTTTGATTAACAGATATAGGCTGTAATTTTATTATCTATTTCTCCATTAGGTTTACTGTTTTTATATTGTAATCTTTAGAGTCAAGTTGAATAGGCCCTTATTCTTTAATTTCGTAGGGAGTTAGCGGTACCATTTCTAATTTTTTAGAATATATTCAGGCCGGGTCCCTCTTTTTTCTATTAGCAGTTGCTCCATTCCATAGTCTGGTTCTAAAATAGTGGTCATTCAAGTGGTTAGGATTTTCTATGATATTAAGTACAAGGGTAATAATGCTAGGTATAAAGGTAACCCTCGGAATTTCAGTCATCTTGAATACAAGGGTAATACTAGTCTGAGTTGGCCGGTAATTACCTCTCATTCTGTCCAACTTGTCTAGTATTCCTCTTGTATCTAAGATGGTCAGTTTTTCAAATAGTGCTGTTTATATCTTTTGTTTGGTTAACAGATATAGGCTGTAATTTTATTATCTATATCTCCGGTAAGGTTTACTGTTTTTATATTGTAATTTTTAGAGTCAAGTTGAATAGGCCCTTATTCTTTAATTTTGTAGGGAGTTAGCGGTACCATTTCTAATTTTTTAGAATATATTCAGGCCGGGTCCCTCTTTTTTCTATTAGCAGTTGCTCCATTCCATAGTCTGGTTCTAAAATAGTAGTCATTCAAGTGGTTAGGATTTTCTATGATATTAAGTACAAGGGTAATAATGCTAGGTATAATTTTTTTTTTTTTTGGCGGGGGGAAGTGGTAACCCTCGGAATTTCAGTCATCTTAATACAAGAGTAATACTAGTCTCAGTTGGCCGGTAATTACCTCTCATTCTGTCCAACTTGTCTAGTATTCCTCTTGTATCTAAGATGGTCAGTTTTTCAAATGGGGTTGTTTATTTCTTTTGTTTGGTTAACAGATATAGGCGGTAATTTTATTATCTATTTCTCCATTAGGTTTACTGTTTTTATATTGTAATCCTTAGAGTCCAGTCGAATAGGCCCTTATTCATTAATTTCGTAGGGAGTTAGCGGTACCATTTCTAATTTTTTAGAATATATTCAGGCCGGGTCCCTCTTTTTTCTATTAGCAGTTGCTCCATTCCATAGTCTGGTTCTAAAATAGTGGTCATTCAAGTGGTTAGGATTTTCTACGATATAAAGTACCAGGGTAATAATGCTAGGTATAAAGGTAACCCTCGGAATTTCAGTCATCTTGAATACAAGGGTAATACTAGTCTGAGTTGGCCGGTAATTACCTCTCATTCTGTCCAACTTGTCTAGTATTCCTCTTGTATCTAAGATGGTCAGTTTTTCAAATAGTGCTGTTTATATCTTTTGTTTGGTTAACAGATATAGGCTGTAATTTTATTATCTATATCTCCTGTTAGGTTTACTGTTTTTATATTATAATTTTTAGAGTCAAGTTGAATAGGCCCTTATTCTTTAATTTCGTAGGGAGTTAGCGGTACCATTTCTAATTTTTTAGAATATATTCAGGCTGGGTCCCTCTTTTTTCTATTAGCAGGTGCTCCATTCCATAGTCTGGTTCTAAAATAGTAGTCATTCAAGTGGTTAGGATTTTCTACGATATTAAGTACAAGGGTAATAATGCTAGGTATAAATTTTTTTGGGGGAAGTGGTAACCCTCGGAATTTCAGTCATCTTAAATACAAGAGTAATATTAGTCTGAGTTGGCCGGTAATTACCTCTCATTCTGTCCAACTTGTTTAGTATTCCTCTTGTATCTAAGATGGTCAGTTTTTCAAATAGTGCTGTTTATTTCTTTTGTTTGGTTAACAGATATAGGCTGTAATTTTATTATCTATTTCTCCATTAGGTTTACTGTTTTTATATTGTAATCTTTAGAGTCAAGTTGAATAGGCCCTTATTCATTAATTTCGTAGGGAGTTAGCGGTACCATTTCTAATTTCTTAGAATATATTCAGGCCGGGTCCCTCTTTTTTCTATTAGCAGTTGCTCCATTCCATAGTCTGGTTCTAAAATAGTAGTCATTCAAGTGGTTAGGATTTTCTATGATATTAAGTACAAGGGTAATAATGCTAGGTATAATTTTTTTTTTTTTGGCGGGGGGAAGTGGTAACCCTCGGAATTTCAGTCATCTTAATACAAGAGTAATACTAGTCTCAGTTGGCCGGTAATTACCTCTCATTCTGTCCAACTTGTCTAGTATTCCTCTTGTATCTAAGATGGTCAGTTTTTCAAATGGGGTTGTTTATTTCTTTTGTTTGGTTAACAGATATAGGCGGTAATTTTATTATCTATTTCTCCATTAGGTTTACTGTTTTTATATTGTAATCCTTAGAGTCCAGTCGAATAGGCCCTTATTCTTTAATTTTGTCGGGAGGTAGGTGTACGATTTCACATTTTTTAGAATATATTCAGGCCGGGTCCCTCTTTTTTCTATTAGCAGTTGCTCCATTCCATAGTCTGGTTCTAAAATAGTAGTCATTCAAGTGGTTAGGATTTTCTACGATATAAATACAAGGGTAATAATGCTAGGTATAAATTTTTTTTTTGGGGGGGCGGGGAAGTGGTATCCCTTTGGAATTTCAGTCATCTTGAATACAAGGGTAATACTAGTCTGAGTTGGCCGGTAATTACCTCTCATTCTGTCCAACTTGTCTAGTATTCCTCTTGTATCTAAGATGGTCAGTTTTTCAAATAGTGCTGTTTATTTCTTTTGTTTGATTAACAGATATAGGCTGTAATTTTATTATCTATTTCTCCATTAGGTTTACTGTTTTTATATTGTAATCTTTAGAGTCAAGTTGAATAGGCCCTTATTCTTTAATTTCGTAGGGAGTTAGCGGTACCATTTCTAATTTTTTAGAATATATTCAGGCCGGGTCCCTCTTTTTTCTATTAGCAGTTGCTCCATTCCATAGTCTGGTTCTAAAATAGTGGTCATTCAAGTGGTTAGGATTTTCTACGATATAAAGTACTAGGGTAATAATGCTAGGTATAAAGGTAACCCTCGGAATTTCAGTCATCTTGAATACAAGGGTAATACTAGTCTGAGTTGGCCGGTAATTACCTCTCATTCTGTCCAACTTGTCTAGTATTCCTCTTGTATCTAAGATGGTCAGTTTTTAAAATAGTGTTGTTTATTTCTTTTGTTTGGTTAACATATATAGGCTGTAATTTTATTATCTATATCTCCGGTAAGGTTTACTGTTTTTATATTGTAATTTTTAGAGTCAAGTTGAATAGGCCCTTATTCTTTAATTTTGTAGGGAGTTAGCGGTACCATTTCTAATTTTTTAGAATATATTCAGGCCGGGTCCCTCTTTTTTCTATTAGCAGTTGCTCCATTCCATAGTCTGGTTCTAAAATAGTAGTCATTCAAGTGGTTAGGATTTTCTATGATATTAAGTACAAGGGTAATAATGCTAGGTATAATTTTTTTTTTTTTGGCGGGGGGAAGTGGTAACCCTCGGAATTTCAGTCATCTTAATACAAGAGTAATACTAGTCTCAGTTGGCCGGTAATTACCTCTCATTCTGTCCAACTTGTCTATTATTCCTCTTGTATCTAAGATGGTCAGTTTTTCAAATGGGGTTGTTTATTTCTTTTGTTTGGTTAACAGATATAGGCGGTAATTTTATTATCTATTTCTCCATTAGGTTTACTGTTTTTATATTGTAATCCTTAGAGTCCAGTCGAATAGGCCCTTATTCATTAATTTCGTAGGGAGTTAGCGGTACCATTTCTAATTTTTTAGAATATATTCAGGCCGGGTCCCTCTTTTTTCTATTAGCAGTTGCTCCATTCCATAGTCTGGTTCTAAAATAGTAGTCATTCAAGTGGTTAGGATTTTCTATGATATTAAGTACAAGGGTAATAATGCTAGGTATAATTTTTTTTTTTTTGGCGGGGGGAAGTGGTAACCCTCGGAATTTCAGTCATCTTAATACAAGAGTAATACTAGTCTCAGTTGGCCGGTAATTACCTCTCATTCTGTCCAACTTGTCTAGTATTCCTCTTGTATCTAAGATGGTCAGTTTTTCAAATAGTGCTGTTTATATCTTTTGTTTGGTTAACAGATATAGGCTGTAATTTTATTATCTATATCTCCGGTAAGGTTTACTGTTTTTATATTGTAATTTTTAGAGTCAAGTTGAATAGGCCCTTATTCTTTAATTTCGTAGGGAGTTAGCGGTACCATTTCTAATTTTTTAGAATATATTCAGGCCAGGTCCCTCTTTTTTCTATTAGCAGTTGCTCCACTCCATAGTCTGGTTCTAAAATAGTGGCCATTCAAGTGGTTAGGATTTTCTATGATATTAAGTACAAGGGTAATAATGCTAGGTATAATTTTTTTTTTTTTCGGCGGGGGAAAGTGGTAACCCTCGGAATTTCAGTCATCTTAAATACAAGAGTAATACTAGTCTGAGTTGGCCGGTAATTACCTCTCATTCTGTCCAACTTGTCTAGTATTCCTCTTGTATCTAAGATGGTCAGTTTTTCAAATAGTGCTGTTTATATCTTTTGTTTGGTTAACAGATATAGGCTGTAATTTTATTATCTATATCTCCTGTTAGGTTTACTGTTTTTATATTATAATTTTTAGAGTCAAGTTGAATAGGCCCTTATTCTTTAATTTCGTAGGGAGTTAGCGGTACCATTTCTAATTTTTTAGAATATATTCAGGCTGGGTCCCTCTTTTTTCTATTAGCAGTTGCTCCATTCCATAGTCTGGTTCTAAAATAGTAGTCATTCAAGTGGTTAGGATTTTCTACGATATTAAGTACAAGGGTAATAATGCTAGGTATAAATTTTTTTTTTTTCGGCGGGGGAAAGTGGTAACCCTCGGAATTTCAGTCATCTTAAATACAAGAGTAATACTAGTCTGAGTTGGCCGGTAATTACCTCTCATTCTGTCCAACTTGTCTAGTATTCCTCTTGTATCTAAGATGGTCAGTTTTTCAAATAGTGCTGTTTATATCTTTTGTTTGGTTAACAGATATAGGCTGTAATTTTATTATCTATATCTCCTGTTAGGTTTACTGTTTTTATATTATAATTTTTAGAGTCAAGTTGAATAGGCCCTTATTCTTTAATTTCGTAGGGAGTTAGCGGTACCATTTCTAATTTTTTAGAATATATTCAGGCTGGGTCCCTCTTTTTTCTATTAGCAGTTGCTCCATTCCATAGTCTGGTTCTAAAATAGTAGTCATTCAAGTGGTTAGGATTTTCTACGATATTAAGTACAAGGGTAATAATGCTAGGTATAAATTTTTTTGGGGGAAGTGGTAACCCTCGGAATTTCAGTCATCTTAAATACAAGAGTAATATTAGTCTGAGTTGGCCGGTAATTACCTCTCATTCTGTCCAACTTGTTTAGTATTCCTCTTGTATCTAAGATGGTCAGTTTTTCAAATAGTGCTGTTTATTTCTTTTGTTTGGTTAACAGATATAGGCTGTAATTTTATTATCTATTTCTCCATTAGGTTTACTGTTTTTATATTGTAATCTTTAGAGTCAAGTTGAATAGGCCCTTATTCATTAATTTCGTAGGGAGTTAGCGGTACCATTTCTAATTTTTTAGAATATATTCAGGCCGGGTCCCTCTTTTTTCTATTAGCAGTTGCTCCATTCCATAGTCTGGTTCTAAAATAGTAGTCATTCAAGTGGTTAGGATTTTCTATGATATTAAGTACAAGGGTAATAATGCTAGGTATAATTTTTTTTTTTTTGGCGGGGGGAAGTTGTAACCCTCGGAATTTCAGTCATCTTAATACAAGAGTAATACTAGTCTCAGTTGGCCGGTAATTACCTCTCATTCTGTCCAACTTGTCTAGTATTCCTCTTGTATCTAAGATGGTCAGTTTTTCAAATGGGGTTGTTTATTTCTTTTGTTTGGTTAACAGATATAGGCGGTAATTTTATTATCTATTTCTCCATTAGGTTTACTGTTTTTATATTGTAATCCTTAGAGTCCAGTCGAATAGGCCCTTATTCTTTAATTTCGTAGGGAGTTAGCGGTACCATTTCTAATGTTTTATAATATATTCAGGCCGGGTCCCTCTTTTTTCTATTAGCAGTTGCTCCATTCCATAGTCTGGTTCTAAAATAGTAGTCATTCAAGTGGTTAGGATTTTCTACGATATAAATACAAGGGTAATAATGCTAGGTATAAATTTTTTTTTTTGGGGGGCGGGGAAGTGGTAACCCTTTGGAATTTCAGTCATCTTGAATACAAGGGTAATACTAGTCTGAGTTGGCCGGTAATTACCTCTCATTCTGTCCAACTTTTCTAGTATTCCTCTTGTATCTAAGATGGTCAGTTTTTCAAATAGTGCTGTTTATATCTTTTGTTTGGTTAACAGATATAGGCTGTAATTTTATTATCTATATCTCCTGTTAGGTTTACTGTTTTTATATTGTAATTTTTAGAGTCAAGTTGAATAGGCCCTTATTCTTTAATTTCGTAGGGAGTTAGCGGTACCATTTCTAATTTTTTAGAATATATTCAGGCTGGGTCCCTCTTTTTTCTATTAACAGTTGCTCCATTCCATAGTCTGGTTCCAAAATAGTGGTCATTCAAGTGGTTAGGATTTTCTATGATATTAAGTACAAGGGTAATAATGCTAGGTATAATTTTTTTTTTTTTGGCGGGGGGAAGTGGTAACCCTCGGAATTTCAGTCATCTTAGTACAAGAGTAATACTAGTCTCAGTTGGCCGGTAATTACCTCTTATTCTGTCCAACTTGTCTAGTATTCCTCTTGTATCTAAGATGGTCAGTTTTTCAAATGGGGTTGTTTATTTCTTTTGTTTGGTTAACAGATATAGGCTGTAATTTTATTATCTATTTCTCCATTAGGTTTACTGTTTTTATATTGTAATCCTTAGAGTCCAGTCGAATAGGCCCTTATTCTTTAATTTTGTCGGGAGGTAGCTGTACGATTTCACATTTTTTAGAATATATTCAGGCCGAGTCCCTCTTTTTTCTATTAGCAGTTGCTCCATTCCATAGTCTGGTTCCAAAATAGTGGTCATTCAAGTGGTTAGGATTTTCTATGATATTAAGTACAAGGGTAATAATGCTAGGTATAATTTTTTTTTTTTTGGCGGGGGGAAGTGGTAACCCTCGGAATTTCAGTCATCTTAATACAAGAGTAATACTAGTCTGAGTTGGCCGGTAATTACCTCTCATTCTGTCCAACTTGTCTAGTATTCCTCTTGTATCTAAGATGGTCAGTTTTTCAAATAGTGCTGTTTATATCTTTTGTTTGGTTAACAGATATAGGCTGTAATTTTATTATCTATATCTCCTGTTAGGTTTACTGTTTTTATATTGTAATTTTTAGAGTCAAGTTGAATAGGCCCTTATTCTTTAATTTCGTAGGGAGTTAGCGGTACCATTTCTAATGTTTTATAATATATTCAGGCCAGGTCCCTCTTTTTTCTATTAGCAGTTGCTCCACTCCATAGTCTGGTTCTAAAATAGTGGTCATTCAAGTGGTTAGGATTTTCTATGATATTAAGTACAAGGGTAATAATGCTAGGTATAATTTTTTTTTTTTTCGGCGGGGGAAAGTGGTAACCCTCGGAATTTCAGTCATCTTAAATACAAGAGTAATACTAGTCTGAGTTGGCCGGTAATTACCTCTCATTCTGTCCAACTTGTCTAGTATTCCTCTTGTATCTAAGATGGTCAGTTTTTCAAATAGTGCTGTTTATATCTTTTGTTTGGTTAACAGATATAGGCTGTAATTTTATTATCTATATCATCTCCTGTTAGGTTTACTGTTTTTATATTGTAATTTTTAGAGTCAAGTTGAATAGGCCCTTATTCTTTAATTTCGTAGGGAGTTAGCGGTACCATTTCTAATTTTTTATAATATATTCAGGCCAGGTCCCTCTTTTTTCTATTAGCAGTTGCTCCATTCCATAGTCTGGTTCTAAAATAGTGGTCATTCAAGTGGTTAGGATTTTCTACGATATTAAGTACAAGGGTAATGATGCTAGGTATAATTTTTTTTTTTTCTGGCGGGGGGAAGTGGTAACCCTCGGAATTTCAATCATCTTGAATACAAGGGTAATACTAGTCTGAGTTGGCCGGTAATTACCTCTCATTCTGTCCAACTTGCATAGTATTCTTCTTGTATCTAAGATGGTCAGTTTTTCAAATGGGGTTGTTTATTTCTTTTGTTTGGTTAACAGATATAAGCTGTAATTTTATTATCTATTTTTCCATTAGGTTTACTGTTTTTATATTGTAATCCTTAGAGTCCAGTCGAATAGGCCCTTATTCTTTAATTTGGTCGGGAGGTAGCTATACTATTTCACATTTTTTAGAATATATTCAGGCCGGGTCCCTCTTTTTTCTATTAGCAGTTGCTCCATTCCATAGTCTGGTTCTAAAATAGTAGTCATTCAAGTGGTTTGGATTTTCTACGATATTAAGTACAAGGGTAATAATGCTAGGTATAAATTTATTTTTTAGGGGGGGGGGAAGAGGTAACCCTCGGAATTTCAGTCATCTTAAATACAAGGGTAATACTAGTCTGAGCTTGCCGGTAATTACCTCTCATTCTGTCCAACTTGTCTAGTATTCCTCTTTTATCTAAGATGGTCAGTTTTTCAAATAGTGCTGTTTATTTCTTTTGTTTGGTTAACAGATATAGGCTGTAATATTATTATCTATTTCTCCATTAGGTTTACTGTTTTTATTTTGTAATCCTTAGAGTCCAGTCGAATAGGCCATTATTCTTTAATTTCGTAGGGAGTTAGCGGTACCATTTCTAATTTTTTAGAATATATTCAGGCCGGGTCCCTCTTTTTTCTGGTTGCAGTTGCTCCATTCCATAGTCTGGTTCTAAAATAGTGGTCATTCAAGTGGTTAAGATTTTCTATGATATTAAGTACAAGGGTAATGATGCTAGGTATAATTTTTTTTTTTTTGGAGGGGGGAAGTGGTAACCCTCGGAATTTCAGTCATCTTAATACAAGAGTAAAACTAGTCTGAGTTGGCCGGTAATTACCTCTCATTCTGTCCAACTTGTCTAGTATTCCTCTTGTATCTAAGATGGTCAGTTTTTCAAATAGTGCTGTTTATTTCTTTTGTTTGGTTAACAGATATAGGCTGTAATTTTATTATCTATTTCTCCATTAGGTTTACTGTTTTTATATTGTAATCTTTAGAGTCAAGTTGAATAGGCCCTTATTCTTCAATTTCGTAGGGAGTTAGCGGTACCATTTCTAATTTTTTATAATATATTCAGGCCAGGTCCCTCTTTTTTCTATTAGCAGTTGCTCCATTCCATAGTCTGGTTCTAAAATAGTGGTCATTCAAGTGGTTAGGATTTTCTACAATATTAAGTACAAGGGTAATGATGCTAGGTATAATTTTTTTTTTTTTTGGCGGGGGGAAGTGGTAACCCTCGGAATTTCAGTCATCTTGAATACAAGGGTAATACTAGTCTGAGTTGGCCGGTAATTACCTCTCATTCTGTCCAACTTGTATAGTATTCTTCTTGTATCTAAGATGGTCAGTTTTTCAAATGGGGTTGTTTATTTCTTTTGTTTGGTTAACAGATATAGGCTGTAATTTTATTATCTATTTCTCCATTAGGTTTACTGTTATTATATTGTAATCCTTAGAGTCCAGTTGAATAGGCCCTTATTCTTTAATTTGGTCGGGAGGTAGCTGTACGATTTCACATTTTTTAGAATATGTTCAGGCCGGGTCCCCCTTTTTTCTATTAGCAGTTGCTCCATTCCATAGTCTGGTTCTAAAATAGTAGTCATTCAAGTGGTTAGGATTTTCTACGATATTAAGTACAAGGGTAATAATGCTAGGTATAAATTTATTTTTTTTGGGGGGGGGAAGTGGTAACCCTCGGAATTTCAGTCATCTTAAATACAAGGGTAATACTAGTCTGAGTTGGCCGGTAATTACCTCTCATTCTGTCCAACTTGTCTAGTATTCCTCTTGTATCTAAGATGGTCAGTTTTTCAAATAGTGCTGTTTATATCTTTTGTTTGGTTAACAGATATAGGCTGTAATTTTATTATCTATATCTCCGGTAAGGTTTACTGTTTTTATATTGTAATTTTTAGAGTCAAGTTGAATAGGCCCTTATTCTTTAACTTCGTAGGGAGTTAGCGGTACCATTTCTAATTTTTTAGAATATATTCAGGCTGGGTCCCTCTTTTTTCTATTAGCAGTTGCTCCATTCCATAGTCTGGTTCTAAAATAGTGGTTATTCAAGTGGTAAGGATTTTCTACGATATAAAGTACAAGGGTAGTATAAGGTCTATTTGTTTTATTTTCAAAGGGATGTGATAACCCTAGGATTTTCAGTCTTCTTAATACAAGGGTAATACTAGTCTGAGTTGGCTGATAATTACCTCTCATTCTGTCCAATTTGTCTAGTATTCCTCTTGTATCTAAGATGGTCAGTTTTTCAAATAGTGCTGTTTGTTTCTTTTGTTTGGTTAACATATATAGGCTGTAATTTTATTATCTATTTCTCCATTAGGTTTATTGTTTTTATATTGTAATCTTTAGAGTCAAGTTGAATAGGCCCTTATTCTTTAATTTCGTAGGGAGTTAGCGGTACCATTTCTAATTTTTTAGAATATATTCAGGCCGGGTCCCTCTTTTTTCTATTAGCAGTTGCTCCATTCCATAGTCTGGTTCTAAAATAGTGGTCATTCAAGTGGTTAGGATTTTCTACGATATAAAGTACTAGGGTAATAATGCTAGGTATAAAGGTAACCCTCGGAATTTCAGTCATCTTGAATACAAGGGTAATACTAGTCTGAGTTGGCCGGTAATTACCTCTCATTCTGTCCAACATGTCTAGTATTCCTCTAGTATCTAAGATGGTCAGTTTTTCAAATAGTGCTGTTTATATCTTTTGTTTGGTTAACAGATATAGGCTGTAATTTTATTATCTATATCTCCTGTTAGGTTTACTGTTTTTATATTATAATTTTTAGAGTCAAGTTGAATAGGCCCTTATTCTTTAATTTCGTAGGGAGTTAGCGGTACCATTTCTAATTTTTTAGAATATATTCAGGCTGGGTCCCTCTTTTTTCTATTAGCAGTTGCTCCATTCCATAGTCTGGTTCTAAAATAGTAGTCATTCAAGTGGTTAGGATTTTCTACGATATTAAGTACAAGGGTAATAATGCTAGGTATAAATTTTTTTGGGGGAAGTGGTAACCCTCGGAATTTCAGTCATCTTAAATACAAGAGTAATATTAGTCTGAGTTGGCCGGTAATTACCTCTCATTCTGTCCAACTTGTTTAGTATTCCTCTTGTATCTAAGATGGTCAGTTTTTCAAATAGTGCTGTTTATTTCTTTTGTTTGGTTAACAGATATAGGCTGTAATTTTATTATCTATTTCTCCATTAGGTTTACTGTTTTTATATTGTAATCTTTAGAGTCAAGTTGAATAGGCCCTTATTCATTAATTTCGTAGGGAGTTAGCGGTACCATTTCTAATTTCTTAGAATATATTCAGGCCGGGTCCCTCTTTTTTCTATTAGCAGTTGCTCCATTCCATAGTCTGGTTCTAAAATAGAAGTCATTCAAGTGGTTAGGATTTTCTATGATATTAAGTACAAGGGTAATAATGCTAGGTATAATTTTTTTTTTTTTGGCGGGGGGAAGTGGTAACCCTCGGAATTTCAGTCATCTTAATACAAGAGTAATACTAGTCTCAGTTGGCCGGTAATTACCTCTCATTCTGTCTAACTTGTCTAGTATTCCTCTTGTATCTAAGATGGTCAGTTTTTCAAATGGGGTTGTTTATTTCTTTTGTTTGGTTAACAGATATAGGCGGTAATTTTATTATCTATTTCTCCATTAGGTTTACTGTTTTTATATTGTAATCCTTAGAGTCCAGTCGAATAGGCCCTTATTCTTTAATTTTGTCGGGAGGTAGCTGTACGATTTCACATTTTTTAGAATATATTCAGGCCGGGTCCCTCTTTTTTCTATTAGCAGTTGCTCCATTCCATAGTCTGGTTCTAAAATAGTAGTCATTCAAGTGGTTAGGATTTTCTACGATATAAATACAAGGGTAATAATGCTAGGTATAAATTTTTTTTTTGGGGGGCGGGGAAGTGGTATCCCTTTGGAATTTCAGTCATCTTGAATACAAGGGTAATACTAGTCTAAGTTGGCCGGTAATTACCTCTCATTCTGTCCAACTTGTCTAGTATTCCTCTTGTATCTAAGATGGTCAGTTTTTCAAATAGTGCTGTTTATTTCTTTTGTTTGATTAACAGATATAGGCTGTAATTTTATTATCTATTTCTCCATTAGGTTTACTGTTTTTATATTGTAATCTTTAGAGTCAAGTTGAATAGGCCCTTATTCTTTAATTTCGTAGGGAGTTAGCGGTACCATTTCTAATTTTTTAGAATATATTCAGGCCGGGTCCCTCTTTTTTCTATTAGCAGTTGCTCCATTCCATAGTCTGGTTCTAAAATAGTGGTCATTCAAGTGGTTAGGATTTTCTACGATATAAAGTACTAGGGTAATAATGCTAGGTATAAAGGTAACCCTCGGAATTTCAGTCATCTTGAATACAAGGGTAATACTAGTCTGAGTTGGCCGGTAATTACCTCTCATTCTGTCCAACTTGTCTAGTATTCCTCTTGTATCTAAGATGGTCAGTTTTTCAAATAGTGCTGTTTATATCTTTTGTTTGGTTAACAGATATAGGCTGTAATTTTATTATCTATATCTCCGGTAAGGTTTACTGTTTTTATATTGTAATTTTTAGAGTCAAGTTGAATAGGCCCTTATTCTTTAATTTCGTAGGGAGTTAGCGGTACCATTTCTAATTTTTTATAATATATTCAGGCCAGGTCCCTCTTTTTTCTATTAGCAGTTGCTCCATTCCATAGTCTGGTTCTAAAATAGTGGTCATTCAAGTGGTTAGGATTTTCTACGATATTAAGTACAAGGGTAATGATGCTAGGTATAATTTTTTTTTTTTCTGGCGGGGGGAAGTGGTAACCCTCGGAATTTCAATCATCTTGAATACAAGGGTAATACTAGTCTGAGTTGGCCGGTAATTACCTCTCATTCTGTCCAACTTGCATAGTATTCTTCTTGTATCTAAGATGGTCAGTTTTTCCAATGGGGTTGTTTATTTCTTTTGTTTGGTTAACAGATATAAGCTGTAATTTTATTATCTATTTTTCCATTAGGTTTACTGTTTTTATATTGTAATCCTTAGAGTCCAGTCGAATAGGCCCTTATTCTTTAATTTGGTCGGGAGGTAGCTATACTATTTCACATTTTTTAGAATATATTCAGGCCGGGTCCCTCTTTTTTCTATTAGCAGTTGCTCCATTCCATAGTCTGGTTCTAAAATAGTAGTCATTCAAGTGGTTTGGATTTTCTACGATATTAAGTACAAGGGTAATAATGCTAGGTATAAATTTATTTTTTAGGGGGGGGGGAAGAGGTAACCCTCGGAATTTCAGTCATCTTAAATACAAGGGTAATACTAGTCTGAGCTTGCCGGTAATTACCTCTCATTCTGTCCAACTTGTCTAGTATTCCTCTTTTATCTAAGATGGTCAGTTTTTCAAATAGTGCTGTTTATTTCTTTTGTTTGGTTAACAGATATAGGCTGTAATATTATTATCTATTTCTCCATTAGGTTTACTGTTTTTATTTTGTAATCCTTAGAGTCCAGTCGAATAGGCCATTATTCTTTAATTTCGTAGGGAGTTAGCGGTACCATTTCTAATTTTTTAGAATATATTCAGGCCGGGTCCCTCTTTTTTCTGGTTGCAGTTGCTCCATTCCATAGTCTGGTTCTAAAATAGTGGTCATTCAAGTGGTTAAGATTTTCTATGATATTAAGTACAAGGGTAATGATGCTAGGTATAATTTTTTTTTTTTTTGGAGGGGGGAAGTGGTAACCCTCGGAATTTCAGTCATCTTAATACAAGAGTAAAACTAGTCTGAGTTGGCCGGTAATTACCTCTCATTCTGTCCAACTTGTCTAGTATTCCTCTTGTATCTAAGATGGTCAGTTTTTCAAATAGTGCTGTTTATTTCTTTTGTTTGGTTAACAGATATAGGCTGTAATTTTATTATCTATTTCTCCATTAGGTTTACTGTTTTTATATTGTAATCTTTAGAGTCAAGTTGAATAGGCCCTTATTCTTCAATTTCGTAGGGAGTTAGCGGTACCATTTCTAATTTTTTATAATATATTCAGGCCAGGTCCCTCTTTTTTCTATTAGCAGTTGCTCCATTCCATAGTCTGGTTCTAAAATAGTGGTCATTCAAGTGGTTAGGATTTTCTACAATATTAAGTACAAGGGTAATGATGCTAGGTATAATTTTTTTTTTTTTTGGCGGGGGGAAGTGGTAACCCTCGGAATTTCAGTCATCTTGAATACAAGGGTAATACTAGTCTGAGTTGGCCGGTAATTACCTCTCATTCTGTCCAACTTGTATAGTATTCTTCTTGTATCTAAGATGGTCAGTTTTTCAAATGGGGTTGTTTATTTCTTTTGTTTGGTTAACAGATATAGGCTGTAATTTTATTATCTATTTCTCCATTAGGTTTACTGTTATTATATTGTAATCCTTAGAGTCCAGTTGAATAGGCCCTTATTCTTTAATTTGGTCGGGAGGTAGCTGTACGATTTCACATTTTTTAGAATATGTTCAGGCCGGGTCCCCCTTTTTTCTATTAGCAGTTGCTCCATTCCATAGTCTGGTTCTAAAATAGTAGTCATTCAAGTGGTTAGGATTTTCTACGATATTAAGTACAAGGGTAATAATGCTAGGTATAAATTTATTTTTTTTGGGGGGGGGAAGTGGTAACCCTCGGAATTTCAGTCATCTTAAATACAAGGGTAATACTAGTCTGAGTTGGCCGGTAATTACCTCTCATTCTGTCCAACTTGTCTAGTATTCCTCTTGTATCTAAGATGGTCAGTTTTTCAAATAGTGCTGTTTATATCTTTTGTTTGGTTAACAGATATAGGCTGTAATTTTATTATCTATATCTCCGGTAAGGTTTACTGTTTTTATATTGTAATTTTTAGAGTCAAGTTGAATAGGCCCTTATTCTTTAATTTCGTAGGGAGTTAGCGGTACCATTTCTAATTTTTTAGAATATATTCAGGCTGGGTCCCTCTTTTTTCTATTAGCAGTTGCTCCATTCCATAGTCTGGTTCTAAAATAGTGGTTATTCAAGTGGTAAGGATTTTCTACGATATAAAGTACAAGGGTAGTATAAGGTCTATTTGTTTTATTTTCAAAGGGATGTGATAACCCTAGGATTTTCAGTCTTCTTAATACAAGGGTAATACTAGTCTGAGTTGGCTGATAATTACCTCTCATTCTGTCCAATTTGTCTAGTATTCCTCTTGTATCTAAGATGGTCAGTTTTTCAAATAGTGCTGTTTGTTTCTTTTGTTTGGTTAACATATATAGGCTGTAATTTTATTATCTATTTCTCCATTAGGTTTATTGTTTTTATATTGTAATCTTTAGAGTCAAGTTGAATAGGCCCTTATTCTTTAATTTCGTAGGGAGTTAGCGGTACCATTTCTAATTTTTTAGAATATATTCAGGCCGGGTCCCTCTTTTTTCTATTAGCAGTTGCTCCATTCCATAGTCTGGTTCTAAAATAGTGGTCATTCAAGTGGTTAGGATTTTCTACGATATAAAGTACTAGGGTAATAATGCTAGGTATAAAGGTAACCCTCGGAATTTCAGTCATCTTGAATACAAGGGTAATACTAGTCTGAGTTGGCCGGTAATTACCTCTCATTCTGTCCAACATGTCTAGTATTCCTCTAGTATCTAAGATGGTCAGTTTTTCAAATAGTGCTGTTTATATCTTTTGTTTGGTTAACAGATATAGGCTGTAATTTTATTATCTATATCTCCTGTTAGGTTTACTGTTTTTATATTATAATTTTTAGAGTCAAGTTGAATAGGCCCTTATTCTTTAATTTCGTAGGGAGTTAGCGGTACCATTTCTAATTTTTTAGAATATATTCAGGCTGGGTCCCTCTTTTTTCTATTAGCAGTTGCTCCATTCCATAGTCTGGTTCTAAAATAGTAGTCATTCAAGTGGTTAGGATTTTCTACGATATTAAGTACAAGGGTAATAATGCTAGGTATAAATTTTTTTGGGGGAAGTGGTATCCCTTTGGAATTTCAGTCATCTTGAATACAAGGGTAATACTAGTCTGAGTTGGCCGGTAATTACCTCTCATTCTGTCCAACTTGTTTAGTATTCCTCTTGTATCTAAGATGGTCAGTTTTTCAAATAGTGCTGTTTATTTCTTTTGTTTGGTTAACAGATATAGGCTGTAATTTTATTATCTATTTCTCCATTAGGTTTACTGTTTTTATATTGTAATCTTTAGAGTCAAGTTGAATAGGCCCTTATTCATTAATTTCGTAGGGAGTTAGCGGTACCATTTCTAATTTCTTAGAATATATTCAGGCCGGGTCCCTCTTTTTTCTATTAGCAGTTGCTCCATTCCATAGTCTGGTTCTAAAATAGAAGTCATTCAAGTGGTTAGGATTTTCTATGATATTAAGTACAAGGGTAATAATGCTAGGTATAATTTTTTTTTTTTTGGCGGGGGGAAGTGGTAACCCTCGGAATTTCAGTCATCTTAATACAAGAGTAATACTAGTCTCAGTTGGCCGGTAATTACCTCTCATTCTGTCTAACTTGTCTAGTATTCCTCTTGTATCTAAGATGGTCAGTTTTTCAAATGGGGTTGTTTATTTCTTTTGTTTGGTTAACAGATATAGGCGGTAATTTTATTATCTATTTCTCCATTAGGTTTACTGTTTTTATATTGTAATCCTTAGAGTCCAGTCGAATAGGCCCTTATTCTTTAATTTTGTCGGGAGGTAGCTGTACGATTTCACATTTTTTAGAATATATTCAGGCCGGGTCCCTCTTTTTTCTATTAGCAGTTGCTCCATTCCATAGTCTGGTTCTAAAATAGTAGTCATTCAAGTGGTTAGGATTTTCTACGATATAAATACAAGGGTAATAATGCTAGGTATAAATTTTTTTTTTGGGGGGCGGGGAAGTGGTATCCCTTTGGAATTTCAGTCATCTTGAATACAAGGGTAATACTAGTCTGAGTTGGCCGGTAATTACCTCTCATTCTGTCCAACTTGTCTAGTATTCCTCTTGTATCTAAGATGGTCAGTTTTTCAAATAGTGCTGTTTATTTCTTTTGTTTGATTAACAGATATAGGCTGTAATTTTATTATCTATTTCTCCATTAGGTTTACTGTTTTTATATTGTAATCTTTAGAGTCAAGTTGAATAGGCCCTTATTCTTTAATTTCGTAGGGAGTTAGCGGTACCATTTCTAATTTTTTAGAATATATTCAGGCCGGGTCCCTCTTTTTTCTATTAGCAGTTGCTCCATTCCATAGTCTGGTTCTAAAATAGTGGTCATTCAAGTGGTTAGGATTTTCTACGATATAAAGTACTAGGGTAATAATGCTAGGTATAAAGGTAACCCTCGGAATTTCAGTCATCTTGAATACAAGGGTAATACTAGTCTGAGTTGGCCGGTAATTACCTCTCATTCTGTCCAACTTGTCTAGTATTCCTCTTGTATCTAAGATGGTCAGTTTTTCAAATAGTGCTGTTTATATCTTTTGTTTGGTTAACAGATATAGGCTGTAATTTTATTATCTATATCTCCGGTAAGGTTTACTGTTTTTATATTGTAATTTTTAGAGTCAAGTTGAATAGGCCCTTATTCTTTAATTTCGTAGGGAGTTAGCGGTACCATTTCTAATTTTTTAGAATATATTCAGGCCAGGTCCCCCTTTTTTCTATTAGCAGTTGCTCCACTCCATAGTCTGGTTCTAAAATAGTGGCCATTCAAGTGGTTAGGATTTTCTATGATATTAAGTACAAGGGTAATAATGCTAGGTATAATTTTTTTTTTTTTCGGCGGGGGAAAGTGGTAACCCTCGGAATTTCAGTCATCTTAAATACAAGAGTAATAATAGTCTGAGTTGGCCGGTAATTACCTCTCATTCTGTCCAACTTGTCTAGTATTCCTCTTGTATCTAAGATGGTCAGTTTTTCAAATAGTGCTGTTTATATCTTTTGTTTGGTTAACAGATATAGGCTGTAATTTTATTATCTATATCTCCTGTTAGGTTTACTGTTTTTATATTATAATTTTTAGAGTCAAGTTGAATAGGCCCTTATTCTTTAATTTCGTAGGGAGTTAGCGGTACCATTTCTAATTTTTTAGAATATATTCAGGCTGGGTCCCTCTTTTTTCTATTAGCAGTTGCTCCATTCCATAGTCTGGTTCTAAAATAGTAGTCATTCAAGTGGTTAGGATTTTCTACGATATTAAGTACAAGGGTAATAATGCTAGGTATAAATTTTTTTTTTTTCGGCGGGGGAAAGTGGTAACCCTCGGAATTTCAGTCATCTTAAATACAAGAGTAATACTAGTCTGAGTTGGCCGGTAATTACCTCTCATTCTGTCCAACTTGTCTAGTATTCCTCTTGTATCTAAGATGGTCAGTTTTTCAAATAGTGCTGTTTATATCTTTTGTTTGGTTAACAGATATAGGCTGTAATTTTATTATCTATATCTCCTGTTAGGTTTACTGTTTTTATATTATAATTTTTAGAGTCAAGTTGAATAGGCCCTTATTCTTTAATTTCGTAGGGAGTTAGCGGTACCATTTCTAATTTTTTAGAATATATTCAGGCTGGGTCCCTCTTTTTTCTAATAGCAGTTGCTCCATTCCATAGTCTGGTTCTAAAATAGTAGTCATTCAAGTGGTTAGGATTTTCTACGATATTAAGTACAAGGGTAATAATGCTAGGTATAAATTTTTTTGGGGGAAGTTGTAACCCTCGGAATTTCAGTCATCTTAATACAAGAGTAATACTAGTCTCAGTTGGCCGGTAATTACCTCTCATTCTGTCCAACTTGTCTAGTATTCCTTTTGTATCTAAGATGGTCAGTTTTTCAAATGGGGTTGTTTATTTCTTTTGTTTGGTTAACAGATATAGGCGGTAATTTTATTATCTATTTCTCCATTAGGTTTACTGTTTTTATATTGTAATCCTTAGAGTCCAGTCGAATAGGCCCTTATTCTTTAATTTCGTAGGGAGTTAGCGGTACCATTTCTAATGTTTTATAATATATTCAGGCCGGGTCCCTCTTTTTTCTATTAGCAGTTGCTCCATTCCATAGTCTGGTTCTAAAATAGTAGTCATTCAAGTGGTTAGGATTTTCTACGATATAAATACAAGGGTAATAATGCTAGGTATAAATTTTTTTTTTTGGGGGGCGGGGAAGTGGTAACCCTTTGGAATTTCAGTCATCTTGAATACAAGGGTAATACTAGTCTGAGTTGGCCGGTAATTACCTCTCATTCTGTCCAACTTGTCTAGTATTCCTCTTGTATCTAAGATGGTCAGTTTTTCAAATAGTGCTGTTTATATCTTTTGTTTGGTTAACAGATATAGGCTGTAATTTTATTATCTATATCTCCTGTTAGGTTTACTGTTTTTATATTGTAATTTTTAGAGTCAAGTTGAATAGGCCCTTATTCTTTAATTTCGTAGGGAGTTAGCGGTACCATTTCTAATTTTTTAGAATATATTCAGGCTGGGTCCCTCTTTTTTCTATTAACAGTTGCTGCATTCCATAGTCTGGTTCTAAAATAGTGGTCATTCAAGTGGTTAGGATTTTCTATGATATTAAGTACAAGGGTAATAATGCTAGGTATAATTTTTTTTTTTTTGGGGGGGGGAAGTGGTAACCCTCGGAATTTCAGTCATCTTAATACAAGAGTAATACTAGTCTCAGTTGGCCGGTAATTACCTCTTATTCTGTCCAACTTGTCTAGTATTCCTCTTGTATCTAAGATGGTCAGTTTTTCAAATGGGGTTGTTTATTTCTTTTGTTTGGTTAACAGATATAGGCTGTAATTTTATTATCTATTTCTCCATTAGGTTTACTGTTTTTATATTGTAATCCTTAGAGTCCAGTCGAATAGGCCCTTATTCTTTAATTTTGTCGGGAGGTAGCTGTACGATTTCACATTTTTTAGAATATATTCAGGCCGAGTCCCTCTTTTTTCTATTAGCAGTTGCTCCATTCCATAGTCTGGTTCTAAAATAGTAGTCATTCAAGTGGTTAGGATTTTCTATGATATTAAGTACAAGGGTAATAATGCTAGGTATAATTTTTTTTTTTTTGGCGGGGGGAAGTGGTAACCCTCGGAATTTCAGTCATCTTAATACAAGAGTAATACTAGTCTCAGTTGGCCGGTAATTACCTCTCATTCTGTCCAACTTGTCTAGTATTCCTCTTGTATCTAAGATGGTCAGTTTTTCAAATAGTGCTGTTTATATCTTTTGTTTGGTTAACAGATATAGGCTGTAATTTTATTATCTATATCTCCGGTAAGGTTTACTGTTTTTATATTGTAATTTTTAGAGTCAAGTTGAATAGGCCCTTATTCTTTAATTTCGTAGGGAGTTAGCGGTACCATTTCTAATTTTTTAGAATATATTCAGGCTGGGTCCCTCTTTTTTCTATTAGCAGTTGCTCCATTCCATAGTCTGGTTCTAAAATAGTAGTCATTCAAGTGGTTAGGATTTTCTACGATATTAAGTACAAGGGTAATAATGCTAGGTATAAATTTTTTTTTTTTCGGCGGGGGAAAGTGGTAACCCTCGGAATTTCAGTCATCTTAAATACAAGAGTAATACTAGTCTGAGTTGGCCGGTAATTACCTCTCATTCTGTCCAACTTGTCTAGTATTCCTCTTGTATCTAAGATGGTCAGTTTTTCAAATAGTGCTGTTTATATCTTTTGTTTGGTTAACAGATATAGGCTGTAATTTTATTATCTATATCTCCTGTTAGGTTTACTGTTTTTATATTATAATTTTTAGAGTCAAGTTGAATAGGCCCTTATTCTTTAATTTCGTAGGGAGTTAGCGGTACCATTTCTAATTTTTTAGAATATATTCAGGCTGGGTCCCTCTTTTTTCTATTAGCAGTTGCTCCATTCCATAGTCTGGTTCTAAAATAGTAGTTATTCAAGTGGTTAGGATTTTCTACGATATTAAGTACAAGGGTAATAATGCTAGGTATAAATTTTTTTGGGGGAAGTTGTAACCCTCGGAATTTCAGTCATCTTAATACAAGAGTAATACTAGTCTCAGTTGGCCGGTAATTACCTCTCATTCTGTCCAACTTGTCTAGTATTCCTTTTGTATCTAAGATGGTCAGTTTTTCAAATGGGGTTGTTTATTTCTTTTGTTTGGTTAACAGATATAGGCGGTAATTTTATTATCTATTTCTCCATTAGGTTTACTGTTTTTATATTGTAATCCTTAGAGTCCAGTCGAATAGGCCCTTATTCTTTAATTTCGTAGGGAGTTAGCGGTACCATTTCTAATGTTTTATAATATATTCAGGCCGGGTCCCTCTTTTTTCTATTAGCAGTTGCTCCATTCCATAGTCTGGTTCTAAAATAGTAGTCATTCAAGTGGTTAGGATTTTCTACGATATAAATACAAGGGTAATAATGCTAGGTATAAATTTTTTTTTTTGGGGGGCGGGGAAGTGGTAACCCTTTGGAATTTCAGTCATCTTGAATACAAGGGTAATACTAGTCTGAGTTGGCCGGTAATTACCTCTCATTCTGTCCAACTTGTCTAGTATTCCTCTTGTATCTAAGATGGTCAGTTTTTCAAATAGTGCTGTTTATATCTTTTGTTTGGTTAACAGATATAGGCTGTAATTTTATTATCTATATCTCCTGTTAGGTTTACTGTTTTTATATTGTAATTTTTAGAGTCAAGTTGAATAGGCCCTTATTCTTTAATTTCGTAGGGAGTTAGCGGTACCATTTCTAATTTTTTAGAATATATTCAGGCTGGGTCCCTCTTTTTTCTATTAACAGTTGCTGCATTCCATAGTCTGGTTCTAAAATAGTGGTCATTCAAGTGGTTAGGATTTTCTATGATATTAAGTACAAGGGTAATAATGCTAGGTATAATTTTTTTTTTTTTGGCGGGGGGAAGTGGTAACCCTCGGAATTTCAGTCATCTTAATACAAGAGTAATACTAGTCTGAGTTGGCCGGTAATTACCTCTTATTCTGTCCAACTTGTCTAGTATTCCTCTTGTATCTAAGATGGTCAGTTTTTCAAATAGTGCTGTTTATATCTTTTGTTTGGTTAACAGATATAGGCTGTAATTTTATTATCTATATCTCCTGTTAGGTTTACTGTTTTTATATTGTAATTTTTAGAGTCAAGTTGAATAGGCCCTTATTCTTTAATTTCGTAGGGAGTTAGCGGTACCATTTCTAATGTTTTATAATATATTCAGGCCAGGTCCCTCTTTTTTCTATTAGCAGTTGCTCCACTCCATAGTCTGGTTCTAAAATAGTGGTCATTCAAGTGGTTAGGATTTTCTATGATATTAAGTACAAGGGTAATAATGCTAGGTATAATTTTTTTTTTTTTCGGCGGGGGAAAGAGGTAACCCTCGGAATTTCAGTCATCTTAAATACAAGAGTAATACTAGTCTGAGTTGGCCGGTAATTACCTCTCATTCTGTCCAACTTGTCTAGTATTCCTCTTGTATCTAAGATGGTCAGTTTTTCAAATAGTGCTGTTTATATCTTTTGTTTGGTTAACAGATATAGGCTGTAATTTTATTATCTATATCATCTCCTGTTAGGTTTACTGTTTTTATATTGTAATTTTTAGAGTCAAGTTGAATAGGCCCTTATTCTTTAATTTCGTAGGGAGTTAGCGGTACCATTTCTAATTTTTTAGAATATATTCAGGCTGGGTCCCTCTTTTTTCTATTAGCAGTTGCTCCATTCCATAGTCTGGTTCTAAAATAGTGGTCATTCAAGTGGTTAGGATTTTCTACGATATTAAGTACAAGGGTAATAATGCTAGGTATAAATTTTTTTGGGGGAAGTTGTAACCCTCGGAATTTCAGTCATCTTAATACAAGAGTAATACTAGTCTCAGTTGGCCGGTAATTACCTCTCATTCTGTCCAACTTGTCTAGTATTCCTTTTGTATCTAAGATGGTCAGTTTTTCAAATGGGGTTGTTTATTTCTTTTGTTTGGTTAACAGATATAGGCGGTAATTTTATTATCTATTTCTCCATTAGGTTTACTGTTTTTATATTGTAATCCTTAGAGTCCAGTCGAATAGGCCCTTATTCTTTAATTTCGTAGGGAGTTAGCGGTACCATTTCTAATGTTTTATAATATATTCAGGCCGGGTCCCTCTTTTTTCTATTAGCAGTTGCTCCATTCCATAGTCTGGTTCTAAAATAGTAGTCATTCAAGTGGTTTGGATTTTCTACGATATTAAGTACAAGGGTAATAATGCTAGGTATAAATTTATTTTTTAGGGGGGGGGGAAGAGGTAACCCTCGGAATTTCAGTCATCTTAAATACAAGGATAATACTAGTCTGAGCTTGCCGGTAATTACCTCTCATTCTGTCCAACTTGTCTAGTATTCCTCTTTTATCTAAGATGGTCAGTTTTTCAAATAGTGCTGTTTATTTCTTTTGTTTGGTTAACAGATATAGGCTGTAATATTATTATCTATTTCTCCATTAGGTTTACTGTTTTTATTTTGTAATCCTTAGAGTCCAGTCGAATAGGCCATTATTCTTTAATTTCGTAGGGAGTTAGCGGTACCATTTCTAATTTTTTAGAATATATTCAGGCCGGGTCCCTCTTTTTTCTGGTTGCAGTTGCTCCATTCCATAGTCTGGTTCTAAAATAGTGGTCATTCAAGTGGTTAAGATTTTCTATGATATTAAGTACAAGGGTAATGATGCTAGGTATAATTTTTTTTTTTTTGGAGGGGGGAAGTGGTAACCCTCGGAATTTCAGTCATCTTAATACAAGAGTAAAACTAGTCTGAGTTGGCCGGTAATTACCTCTCATTCTGTCCAACTTGTCTAGTATTCCTCTTGTATCTAAGATGGTCAGTTTTTCAAATAGTGCTGTTTATTTCTTTTGTTTGGTTAACAGATATAGGCTGTAATTTTATTATCTATTTCTCCATTAGGTTTACTGTTTTTATATTGTAATCTTTAGAGTCAAGTTGAATAGGCCCTTATTCTTCAATTTCGTAGGGAGTTAGCGGTACCATTTCTAATTTTTTATAATATATTCAGGCCAGGTCCCTCTTTTTTCTATTAGCAGTTGCTCCATTCCATAGTCTGGTTCTAAAATAGTGGTCATTCAAGTGGTTAGGATTTTCTACAATATTAAGTACAAGGGTAATGATGCTAGGTATAATTTTTTTTTTTTTTGGCGGGGGGAAGTGGTAACCCTCGGAATTTCAGTCATCTTGAATACAAGGGTAATACTAGTCTGAGTTGGCCGGTAATTACCTCTCATTCTGTCCAACTTGTCTAGTATTCCTCTTGTATCTAAGATGGTCAGTTTTTCAAATAGTGCTGTTTATATCTTTTGTTTGGTTAACAGATATAGGCTGTAATTTTATTATCTATATCTCCGGTAAGGTTTACTGTTTTTATATTGTAATTTTTAGAGTCAAGTTGAATAGGCCCTTATTCTTTAATTTCGTAGGGAGTTAGCGGTACCATTTCTAATTTTTTAGAATATATTCAGGCTGGGTCCCTCTTTTTTCTATTAGCAGTTGCTCCATTCCATAGTCTGGTTCTAAAATAGTGGTTATTCAAGTGGTAAGGATTTTCTACGATATAAAGTACAAGGGTAGTATAAGGTCTATTTGTTTTATTTTCAAAGGGATGTGATAACCCTAGGATTTTCAGTCTTCTTAATACAAGGGTAATACTAGTCTGAGTTGGCTGATAATTACCTCTCATTCTGTCCAATTTGTCTAGTATTCCTCTTGTATCTAAGATGGTCAGTTTTTCAAATAGTGCTGTTTGTTTCTTTTGTTTGGTTAACATATATAGGCTGTAATTTTATTATCTATTTCTCCATTAGGTTTATTGTTTTTATATTGTAATCTTTAGAGTCAAGTTGAATAGGCCCTTATTCTTTAATTTCGTAGGGAGTTAGCGGTACCATTTCTAATTTTTTAGAATATATTCAGGCCGGGTCCCTCTTTTTTCTATTAGCAGTTGCTCCATTCCATAGTCTGGTTCTAAAATAGTGGTCATTCAAGTGGTTAGGATTTTCTACGATATAAAGTACTAGGGTAATAATGCTAGGTATAAAGGTAACCCTCGGAATTTCAGTCATCTTGAATACAAGGGTAATACTAGTCTGAGTTGGCCGGTAATTACCTCTCATTCTGTCCAACTTGTCTAGTATTCCTCTAGTATCTAAGATGGTCAGTTTTTCAAATAGTGCTGTTTATTTCTTTTGTTTGATTAACAGATATAGGCTGTAATTTTGTTATCTATTTCTCCATTAGGTTTACTGTTTTTATATTGTAATCTTTAGAGTCAAGTTGAATAGGCCCTTATTCTTTAATTTCGTAGGGAGTTAGCGGTACCATTTTTAATTTTTTAGAATATATTCAGGCCGGGTCCCTCTTTTTTCTATTAGCAGTTGCTCCATTCCTTAGTCTGGTTCTAAAATAGTGGTCATTCAAGTGGTTAGGATTTTCTACGATATAAAGTACTAGGGTAATGATGCTAGGTATAATTTTTTTTTTTTTTGGCGGGGGGAAGTGGTAACCCTCGGAATTTCAGTCATCTTAAATACAAGAGTAATATTAGTCTGAGTTGGCCGGTAATTACCTCTCATTCTGTCCAACTTGTCTAGTATTCCTCTTGTATCTAAGATGGTCAGTTTTTCAAATAGTGCTGTTTATTTCTTTTGTTTGGTTAACAGATATAGGCTGTAATTTTATTATCTATTTCTCCATTAGGTTTACTGTTTTTATATTGTAATCTTTAGAGTCAAGTTGAATAGGCCCTTATTCTTCAATTTCGTAGGGAGTTAGCGGTACCATTTCTAATTTTTTATAATATATTCAGGACAGGTCCCTCTTTTTTCTATTAGCAGTTGCTCCATTCCATAGTCTGGTTCTAAAATAGTGGTCATTCAAGTGGTTAGGATTTTCTACGATATTAAGTACAAGGGTAATGATGCTAGGTATAATTTTTTTTTTTTTGGCGGGGGGAAGTGGTAACCCTCGGAATTTCAGTCATCTTGAATACAAGGGTAATACTAGTCTGAGTTGGCCGGTAATTACCTCTCATTCTGTCCAACTTGTATAGTATTCTTCTTGTATCTAAGATGGTCAGTTTTTCAAATGGGGTTGTTTATTTCTTTTGTTTGGTTAACAGATATAAGCTGTAATTTTATTATCTATTTCTCCATTAGGTTTACTGTTTTTATATTGTAATCCTTAGAGTCCAGTCGAATAGGCCCTTATTCTTTAATTTGGTCGGGAGGTAGCTATACTATTTCACATTTTTTAGAATATATTCAGGCTGGGTCCCTCTTTTTTCTATTAGCAGTTGCTCCATTCCATAGTCTGGTTCTAAAATAGTGGTCATTCAAGTGGTTAGGATTTTCTACGATATTAAGTACAAGGGTAATAATGCTAGGTATAAATTTTTTTGGGGGAAGTTGTAACCCTCGGAATTTCAGTCATCTTAATACAAGAGTAATACTAGTCTCAGTTGGCCGGTAATTACCTCTCATTCTGTCCAACTTGTCTAGTATTCCTTTTGTATCTAAGATGGTCAGTTTTTCAAATGGGGTTGTTTATTTCTTTTGTTTGGTTAACAGATATAGGCGGTAATTTTATTATCTATTTCTCCATTAGGTTTACTGTTTTTATATTGTAATCCTTAGAGTCCAGTCGAATAGGCCCTTATTCTTTAATTTCGTAGGGAGTTAGCGGTACCATTTCTAATGTTTTATAATATATTCAGGCCGGGTCCCTCTTTTTTCTATTAGCAGTTGCTCCATTCCATAGTCTGGTTCTAAAATAGTAGTCATTCAAGTGGTTTGGATTTTCTACGATATTAAGTACAAGGGTAATAATGCTAGGTATAAATTTATTTTTTAGGGGGGGGGGAAGAGGTAACCCTCGGAATTTCAGTCATCTTAAATACAAGGATAATACTAGTCTGAGCTTGCCGGTAATTACCTCTCATTCTGTCCAACTTGTCTAGTATTCCTCTTTTATCTAAGATGGTCAGTTTTTCAAATAGTGCTGTTTATTTCTTTTGTTTGGTTAACAGATATAGGCTGTAATATTATTATCTATTTCTCCATTAGGTTTACTGTTTTTATTTTGTAATCCTTAGAGTCCAGTCGAATAGGCCATTATTCTTTAATTTCGTAGGGAGTTAGCGGTACCATTTCTAATTTTTTAGAATATATTCAGGCCGGGTCCCTCTTTTTTCTGGTTGCAGTTGCTCCATTCCATAGTCTGGTTCTAAAATAGTGGTCATTCAAGTGGTTAAGATTTTCTATGATATTAAGTACAAGGGTAATGATGCTAGGTATAATTTTTTTTTTTTTGGAGGGGGGAAGTGGTAACCCTCGGAATTTCAGTCATCTTAATACAAGAGTAAAACTAGTCTGAGTTGGCCGGTAATTACCTCTCATTCTGTCCAACTTGTCTAGTATTCCTCTTGTATCTAAGATGGTCAGTTTTTCAAATAGTGCTGTTTATTTCTTTTGTTTGGTTAACAGATATAGGCTGTAATTTTATTATCTATTTCTCCATTAGGTTTACTGTTTTTATATTGTAATCTTTAGAGTCAAGTTGAATAGGCCCTTATTCTTCAATTTCGTAGGGAGTTAGCGGTACCATTTCTAATTTTTTATAATATATTCAGGCCAGGTCCCTCTTTTTTCTATTAGCAGTTGCTCCATTCCATAGTCTGGTTCTAAAATAGTGGTCATTCAAGTGGTTAGGATTTTCTACAATATTAAGTACAAGGGTAATGATGCTAGGTATAATTTTTTTTTTTTTTGGCGGGGGGAAGTGGTAACCCTCGGAATTTCAGTCATCTTGAATACAAGGGTAATACTAGTCTGAGTTGGCCGGTAATTACCTCTCATTCTGTCCAACTTGTCTAGTATTCCTCTTGTATCTAAGATGGTCAGTTTTTCAAATAGTGCTGTTTATATCTTTTGTTTGGTTAACAGATATAGGCTGTAATTTTATTATCTATATCTCCGGTAAGGTTTACTGTTTTTATATTGTAATTTTTAGAGTCAAGTTGAATAGGCCCTTATTCTTTAATTTCGTAGGGAGTTAGCGGTACCATTTCTAATTTTTTAGAATATATTCAGGCTGGGTCCCTCTTTTTTCTATTAGCAGTTGCTCCATTCCATAGTCTGGTTCTAAAATAGTGGTTATTCAAGTGGTAAGGATTTTCTACGATATAAAGTACAAGGGTAGTATAAGGTCTATTTGTTTTATTTTCAAAGGGATGTGATAACCCTAGGATTTTCAGTCTTCTTAATACAAGGGTAATACTAGTCTGAGTTGGCTGATAATTACCTCTCATTCTGTCCAATTTGTCTAGTATTCCTCTTGTATCTAAGATGGTCAGTTTTTCAAATAGTGCTGTTTGTTTCTTTTGTTTGGTTAACATATATAGGCTGTAATTTTATTATCTATTTCTCCATTAGGTTTATTGTTTTTATATTGTAATCTTTAGAGTCAAGTTGAATAGGCCCTTATTCTTTAATTTCGTAGGGAGTTAGCGGTACCATTTCTAATTTTTTAGAATATATTCAGGCCGGGTCCCTCTTTTTTCTATTAGCAGTTGCTCCATTCCATAGTCTGGTTCTAAAATAGTGGTCATTCAAGTGGTTAGGATTTTCTACGATATAAAGTACTAGGGTAATAATGCTAGGTATAAAGGTAACCCTCGGAATTTCAGTCATCTTGAATACAAGGGTAATACTAGTCTGAGTTGGCCGGTAATTACCTCTCATTCTGTCCAACTTGTCTAGTATTCCTCTAGTATCTAAGATGGTCAGTTTTTCAAATAGTGCTGTTTATTTCTTTTGTTTGATTAACAGATATAGGCTGTAATTTTGTTATCTATTTCTCCATTAGGTTTACTGTTTTTATATTGTAATCTTTAGAGTCAAGTTGAATAGGCCCTTATTCTTTAATTTCGTAGGGAGTTAGCGGTACCATTTTTAATTTTTTAGAATATATTCAGGCCGGGTCCCTCTTTTTTCTATTAGCAGTTGCTCCATTCCTTAGTCTGGTTCTAAAATAGTGGTCATTCAAGTGGTTAGGATTTTCTACGATATAAAGTACTAGGGTAATGATGCTAGGTATAATTTTTTTTTTTTTTGGCGGGGGGAAGTGGTAACCCTCGGAATTTCAGTCATCTTAAATACAAGAGTAATATTAGTCTGAGTTGGCCGGTAATTACCTCTCATTCTGTCCAACTTGTCTAGTATTCCTCTTGTATCTAAGATGGTCAGTTTTTCAAATAGTGCTGTTTATTTCTTTTGTTTGGTTAACAGATATAGGCTGTAATTTTATTATCTATTTCTCCATTAGGTTTACTGTTTTTATATTGTAATCTTTAGAGTCAAGTTGAATAGGCCCTTATTCTTCAATTTCGTAGGGAGTTAGCGGTACCATTTCTAATTTTTTATAATATATTCAGGACAGGTCCCTCTTTTTTCTATTAGCAGTTGCTCCATTCCATAGTCTGGTTCTAAAATAGTGGTCATTCAAGTGGTTAGGATTTTCTACGATATTAAGTACAAGGGTAATGATGCTAGGTATAATTTTTTTTTTTTTGGCGGGGGGAAGTGGTAACCCTCGGAATTTCAGTCATCTTGAATACAAGGGTAATACTAGTCTGAGTTGGCCGGTAATTACCTCTCATTCTGTCCAACTTGTATAGTATTCTTCTTGTATCTAAGATGGTCAGTTTTTCAAATGGGGTTGTTTATTTCTTTTGTTTGGTTAACAGATATAAGCTGTAATTTTATTATCTATTTCTCCATTAGGTTTACTGTTTTTATATTGTAATCCTTAGAGTCCAGTCGAATAGGCCCTTATTCTTTAATTTGGTCGGGAGGTAGCTATACTATTTCACATTTTTTAGAATATATTCAGGCCGGGTCCCTCTTTTTTCTATTAGCAGTTGCTCCATTCCATAGTCTGGTTCTAAAATAGTAGTCATTCAAGTGGTTAGGATTTTCTACGATATTAAGTACAAGGAAAATAATGCTAGGTATAAATTTATTTTTTTAGGGGGGGGGGAAGTGGTAACCCTCGGAATTTCAGTCATCTTAAATACAAGGGTAATACTAGTCTGAGTTGGCCGGTAATTACCTCTCATTCTGTCCAACTTGTCTAGTATTCCTCTTTTATCTAAGATGGTCAGTTTTTCAAATAGTGCTGTTTATTTCTTTTGTTTGGTTAACAGATATAGGCTGTAATATTATTATCTATTTCTCCATTAGGTTTACTGTTTTTATATTGTAATCCTTAGAGTCCAGTCGAATAGGCCATTATTCTTTAATTTCGTAGGGAGTTAGCGGTACCATTTCTAATTTTTTAGAATATATTCAGGCCGGGTCCCTCTTTTTTCTGTTAGCAGTTGCTCCATTCCATAGTCTGGTTCTAAAATAGTGGTCATTCAAGTGGTTAAGATTTTCTATGATATTAAGTACAAGGGTAATGATGCTAGGTATAATTTTTTTTTTTTTGGAGGGGGGAAGTGGTAACCCTCGGAATTTCAGTCATCTTAATACAAGAGTAAAACTAGTCTGAGTTGGCCGGTAATTACCTCTCATTCTGTCCAACTTGTCTAGTATTCCTCTTGTATCTAAGATGGTCAGTTTTTCAAATAGTGCTGTTTATTTCTTTTGTTTGGTTAACAGATATAGGCTGTAATTTTATTATCTATTTCTCCAATAGGTTTACGGTTTTTATATTGCAATCTTAAGAGTCAAGTTGAATAGGCCCTTATTCATTAATTTCGTAGGGAGTTAGCGGTACCATTTCTAATTTTTTAGAATATATTCAGGCTGGGTCCCTCTTTTTTCTATTAGCAGTTGCTCCATTCCATAGTCTGGTTCTAAAATAGTGGTTATTCAAGTGGTAAGGATTTTCTACGATATAAAGTACAAGGGTAGTATAAGGTCTATTTGTTTTATTTTCAAAGGGATGTGATAACCCTAGGATTTTCAGTCTTCTTAATACAAGGGTAATACTAGTCTGAGTTGGCTGATAATTACCTCTCATTCTGTCCAATTTGTCTAGTATTCCTCTTGTATCTAAGATGGTCAGTTTTTCAAATAGTGCTGTTTGTTTCTTTTGTTTGGTTAACATATATAGGCTGTAATTTTATTATCTATTTCTCCATTAGGTTTATTGTTTTTATATTGTAATCTTTAGAGTCAAGTCGAATAGACCCTTATTCTTCAATTTCGTAGGCAGGTATCGGTACCATTTCTAATTTTTTAGAAAATATTCAGGCCGGGTCCCTCTTTTTTCTATTAGCAGTTGCTCTATTCCATAGTCTGGTTCTAAAATAGTAGTCATTCAAGTGGTTAGGATTTTCTATGATATTAAGTACAAGGGTAATGATGCTAGGTATAATTTTTTTTTTTTGGCGGGGGGAAGTGGTAACCCTCGGAATTTCAGTCATCTTAATATAAGAATAATACTAGTCTGAGTTGGCCAGTAATTAGCTCTCATTCTGTCCAACTTGTCCAGTATTCCTCTTGTATCTAAGATGGTCAGTTTTTCAAATAGTGCTGTTTATTTCTTTTATTTGGTTAACATATATAGGCTGTAATTTTATTATCTATTCCTCCATTAGGTTTACTGTTTTTATATTGTTATCTTTAGAGTCAAGTCGAATAGGCCCTTATTCTTCAATTTTTCAGGAGGTAGCGGTACCATTTCTAATTCTTTTGAATATAGTCAGCCCTGATTACTCTTTTTTCTATTAGCAGTTGCTCCATTTCATAGTCTGGTTCTATAATAGTAGTCATTCTAGGTGTTAGGATTTTCTACAATATTAAGTAACAAGGGTAGTATAAGGTCTATTTGTTTTATTTTCAAAGGGATGTGGTAACCCTAGGATTTTCAGTCGTCTTAAATACAAGGGTAATACTAGTCTGAGTTGGCCGGTAATTACCTCTCATTCTGTCCAACTTGTCTAGTATTCCTCTTGCATCTAAGATGGTCAGTTTTTCAAATAGTGCTGTTTATATCTTTTGTTTGGTTAACAGATATAGGCTGTAATTTTATTATCTATATCTCCGGTAAGGTTTACTGTTTTTATATTGTAATTTTTAGAGTCAAGTTGAATAGGCCCTTATTCTTTAATTTCGTAGGGCGTTAGCGGTACCATTTCTAATTTTTTAGAATATATTCAGGCTGGGTCCCTCTTTTTTCTATTAGCAGATGCTCCATTCCATAGTCTGGTTCTAAAATAGTAGTCATTCAAGTGGTTAGGATTTTCTACGATATTAAGTACAAGGGTAATAATGCTAGGTATAAATTTTTTGGGGGGAAGTGGTAACCCTCGGAATTTCAGTCATCTTAAATACAAGAGTAATATTAGTCTGAGTTGGCCGGTAATTACCTCTCATTCTGTCCAACTTGTCTAGTATTCCTCTTGTATCTAAGATGGTCAGTTTTTCAAATAGTGCTGTTTATTTCTTTTGTTTGGTTAACAGATATAGGCTGTAATTTTATTATCTATTTCTCCATTAGGTTTACGGTTTTTATATTGTAATCTTTAGAGTCAAGTTGAATAGGCGCTTATTCATTAATTTCGTAGGGAGTTAGCGGTACCATTTCTAATTTTTTAGAATATATTCAGGCCGGGTCCCTCTTTTTTCTATTAGCAGTTGCTCCATTCCATAGTCTGATTCTAAAATAGTAGTCATTCAAGTGGTTAGGATTTTCTATGATATTAAGTACAATGGTAATAATGCTAGGTATAATTTTTTTTTTTTCTGCGGGGGGAAGTGGTAACCCTCGGAATTTCAGTCATCTTAATACAAGAGTAATACTAGTCTGAGTTGGCCGGTAATTACCTCTCATTCTGTCCAACTTGTCTAGTATTCCTCTAGTATCTAAGATGGTCAGTTTTTCAAATAGTGCTGTTTATTTCTTTTGTTTGATTAACAGATATAGGCTGTAATTTTGTTATCTATTTCTCCATTAGGTTTACTGTTTTTATATTGTAATCTTTAGAGTCAAGTTGAATAGGCCCTTATTCTTTAATTTCGTAGGGAGTTAGCGGTACCATTTCTAATTTTTTAGAATATATTCAGGCCGGGTCCCTCTTTTTTCTATTAGCAGTTGCTTCATTCCTTAGTCTGGTTCTAAAATAGTGGTCATTCAAGTGGTTAGGATTTTCTACGATATAAAGTACTAGGGTAATGATGCTAGGTATAATTTTTTTTTTTTTGGCGGGGGGAAGTGGTAACCCTCGGAATTTCAGTCATCTTGAATACAAGGGTAATACTAGTCTGAGTTGGCCGGTAATTACCTCTCATTCTGTCCAACTTGTATAGTATTCTTCTTGTATCTAAGATGGTCAGTTTTTCAAATGGGGTTGTTTATTTCTTTTGTTTGGTTAACAGATATAAGCCGTAATTTTATTATCTATTTCTCCATTAGGTTTACTGTTTTTATATTGTAATCCTTAGAGTCCAGTCGAATAGGCCCTTATTCTTTAATTTGGTCGGGAGGTAGCTATACTATTTCACATTTTTTAGAATATATTCAGGCCGGGTCCCTCTTTTTTCTATTAGCAGTTGCTCCATTCCATAGTCTGGTTCTAAAATAGTAGTCATTCAAGTGGTTAGGATTTTCTACGATATTAAGTACAAGGGTAATAATGCTAGGTATAAATTTATTTTTTAGGGGGGGGGAAGAGGTAACCCTCGGAATTTCAGTCATCTTAAATACAAGGGTAATACTAGTCTGAGTTGGCCGGTAATTACCTCTCATTCTGTCCAACTTGTCTAGTATTCCTCTTTTATCTAAGATGGTCAGTTTTTCAAATAGTGCTGTTTATATCTTTTGTTTGGTTAACATATATAGGCTGTAATTTTATTATCTATTCCTCCATTAGGTTTACTGTTTTTATATTGTTATCTTTAGAGTCAAGTCGAATAGGCCCTTATTCTTCAATTTTTCAGGAGGTAGCGGTACCATTTCTAATTCTTTTGAATATAGTCAGCCCTGATTACTCTTTTTTCTATTAGCAGTTGCTCCATTTCATAGTCTGGTTCTATAATAGTAGTCATTCTAGGTGTTAGGATTTTCTACAATATTAAGTAACAAGGGTAGTATAAGGTCTATTTGTTTTATTTTCAAAGGGATGTGGTAACCCTAGGATTTTCAGTCGTCTTAAATACAAGGGTAATACTAGTCTGAGTTGGCCGGTAATTACCTCTCATTCTGTCCAACTTGTCTAGTATTCCTCTTGCATCTAAGATGGTCAGTTTTTCAAATAGTGCTGTTTATATCTTTTGTTTGGTTAACAGATATAGGCTGTAATTTTATTATCTATATCTCCGGTAAGGTTTACTGTTTTTATATTGTAATTTTTAGAGTCAAGTTGAATAGGCCCTTATTCTTTAATTTCGTAGGGCGTTAGCGGTACCATTTCTAATTTTTTAGAATATATTCAGGCTGGGTCCCTCTTTTTTCTATTAGCAGATGCTCCATTCCATAGTCTGGTTCTAAAATAGTAGTCATTCAAGTGGTTAGGATTTTCTACGATATTAAGTACAAGGGTAATAATGCTAGGTATAAATTTTTTGGGGGGAAGTGGTAACCCTCGGAATTTCAGTCATCTTAAATACAAGAGTAATATTAGTCTGAGTTGGCCGGTAATTACCTCTCATTCTGTCCAACTTGTCTAGTATTCCTCTTGTATCTAAGATGGTCAGTTTTTCAAATAGTGCTGTTTATTTCTTTTGTTTGGTTAACAGATATAGGCTGTAATTTTATTATCTATTTCTCCATTAGGTTTACGGTTTTTATATTGTAATCTTTAGAGTCAAGTTGAATAGGCGCTTATTCATTAATTTCGTAGGGAGTTAGCGGTACCATTTCTAATTTTTTAGAATATATTCAGGCCGGGTCCCTCTTTTTTCTATTAGCAGTTGCTCCATTCCATAGTCTGATTCTAAAATAGTAGTCATTCAAGTGGTTAGGATTTTCTATGATATTAAGTACAATGGTAATAATGCTAGGTATAATTTTTTTTTTTTCTGCGGGGGGAAGTGGTAACCCTCGGAATTTCAGTCATCTTAATACAAGAGTAATACTAGTCTGAGTTGGCCGGTAATTACCTCTCATTCTGTCCAACTTGTCTAGTATTCCTCTAGTATCTAAGATGGTCAGTTTTTCAAATAGTGCTGTTTATTTCTTTTGTTTGATTAACAGATATAGGCTGTAATTTTGTTATCTATTTCTCCATTAGGTTTACTGTTTTTATATTGTAATCTTTAGAGTCAAGTTGAATAGGCCCTTATTCTTTAATTTCGTAGGGAGTTAGCGGTACCATTTCTAATTTTTTAGAATATATTCAGGCCGGGTCCCTCTTTTTTCTATTAGCAGTTGCTTCATTCCTTAGTCTGGTTCTAAAATAGTGGTCATTCAAGTGGTTAGGATTTTCTACGATATAAAGTACTAGGGTAATGATGCTAGGTATAATTTTTTTTTTTTTGGCGGGGGGAAGTGGTAACCCTCGGAATTTCAGTCATCTTGAATACAAGGGTAATACTAGTCTGAGTTGGCCGGTAATTACCTCTCATTCTGTCCAACTTGTATAGTATTCTTCTTGTATCTAAGATGGTCAGTTTTTCAAATGGGGTTGTTTATTTCTTTTGTTTGGTTAACAGATATAAGCCGTAATTTTATTATCTATTTCTCCATTAGGTTTACTGTTTTTATATTGTAATCCTTAGAGTCCAGTCGAATAGGCCCTTATTCTTTAATTTGGTCGGGAGGTAGCTATACTATTTCACATTTTTTAGAATATATTCAGGCCGGGTCCCTCTTTTTTCTATTAGCAGTTGCTCCATTCCATAGTCTGGTTCTAAAATAGTAGTCATTCAAGTGGTTAGGATTTTCTACGATATTAAGTACAAGGGTAATAATGCTAGGTATAAATTTATTTTTTAGGGGGGGGGAAGAGGTAACCCTCGGAATTTCAGTCATCTTAAATACAAGGGTAATACTAGTCTGAGTTGGCCGGTAATTACCTCTCATTCTGTCCAACTTGTCTAGTATTCCTCTTTTATCTAAGATGGTCAGTTTTTCAAATAGTGCTGTTTATATCTTTTGTTTGGTTAACAGATATAGGCTGTAATTTTATTATCTATATCTCCGGTAAGGTTTACTGTTTTTATATTGTAATTTTTAGAGTCAAGTTGAATAGGCCCTTATTCTTTAATTTCGTAGGGAGTTAGCGGTACCATTTCTAATTTTTTAGAATATATTCAGGCTGGGTCCCTCTTTTTTCTATTAGCAGTTGCTCCATTCCATAGTCTGGTTCTAAAATAGTAGTCATTCAAGTGGTTAGGATTTTCTACGATATTAAGTACAAGGGTAATAATGCTAGGTATAAATTTTTTTGGGGGAAGTGGTAACCCTCGGAATTTCAGTCATCTTAAATACAAGAGTAATATTAGTCTGAGTTGGCCGGTAATTACCTCTCATTCTGTCCAACTTGTCTAGTATTCCTCTGTTATCTAAGATGGTCAGTTTTTCAAATAGTGCTGTTTGTTTCTTTTGTTTGGTTAACAGATATAGGCTGTAATTTTATTATCTATTTCTCCATTAGGTTTACGGTTTTTATATTGTAATCTTTAGAGTCAAGTTGAATAGGCCCTTATTCATTAATTTCGTAGGGAGTTAGCGGTACCATTTCTAATTTTTTAGAATATATTCAGGCCGGGTCCCTCTTTTTTCTATTAGCAGTTGCTCCATTCCATAGTCTGATTCTAAAATAGTAGTCATTCAAGTGGTTAGGATTTTCTATGATATTAAGTACAATGGTAATAATGCTAGGTATAATTTTTTTTTTTTCTGCGGGGGGAAGTGGTAACCCTCGGAATTTCAGTCATCTTAATACAAGAGTAATACTAGTCTGAGTTGGCCGGTAATTACCTCTCATTCTGTCCAACTTGTCTAGTATTCCTCTAGTATCTAAGATGGTCAGTTTTTCAAATAGTGCTGTTTATTTCTTTTGTTTGATTAACAGATATAGGCTGTAATTTTGTTATCTATTTCTCCATTAGGTTTACTGTTTTTATATTGTAATCTTTAGAGTCAAGTTGAATAGGCCCTTATTCTTTAATTTCGTAGGGAGTTAGCGGTACCATTTCTAATTTTTTAGAATATATTCAGGCCGGGTCCCTCTTTTTTCTATTAGCAGTTGCTCCATTCCATAGTCTGGTTCTAAAATAGTGGTCATTCAAGTGGTTAGGATTTTCTACGATATAAAGTACTAGGGTAATAATGCTAGGTATAAAGGTAACCCTCGGAATTTCAGTCATCTTGAATACAAGGGTAATACTAGTCTGAGTTGGCCGGTAATTACCTCTCATTCTGTCCAACTTGTCTAGTATTCCTCTAGTATCTAAGATGGTCAGTTTTTCAAATAGTGCTGTTTATTTCTTTTGTTTGGTTAACAGATATAGGCTGTAATATTATTATCTATTTCTCCATTAGGTTTACTGTTTTTATATTGTAATCCTTAGAGTCCAGTCGAATAGGCCATTATTCTTTAATTTCGTAGGGAGTTAGCGGTACCATTTCTAATTTTTTAGAATATATTCAGGCCGGGTCCCTCTTTTTTCTGTTAGCAGTTGCTCCATTCCATAGTCTGGTTCTAAAATAGTAGTCATTCAAGTGGTTAGGATTTTCTACGATATTAAGTACAAGGGTAATAATGCTAGGTATAAATTTATTTTTTTTGGGGGGGGAAGTGGTAACCCTCGGAATTTCAGTCATCTTAAATACAAGGGTAATACTAGTCTGAGTTGGCCGGTAATTACTTCTCATTCTGTCCAACTTGTCTAGTATTCCTCTTGTATCTAAGATGGTCAGTTTTTCAAATAGTGCTGTTTATATCTTTTGTTTGGTTAACAGATATAGGCTGTAATTTTATTATCTATATCTCCGGTAAGGTTTACTGTTTTTATATTGTAATTTTTAGAGTCAAGTTGAATAGGCCCTTATTCTTTAATTTCGTAGGGAGTTAGCGGTACCATTTCTAATTTTTTAGAATATATTCAGGCTGGGTCCCTCTTTTTTCTATTAGCAGTTGCTCCATTCCATAGTCTGGTTCTAAAATAGTAGTCATTCAAGTGGTTAGGATTTTCTACGATATTAAGTACAAGGGTAATAATGCTAGGTATAAATTTTTTTGGGGGAAGTGGTAACCCTCGGAATTTCAGTCATCTTAAATACAAGAGTAATATTAGTCTGAGTTGGCCGGTAATTACCTCTCATTCTGTCCAACTTGTCTAGTATTCCTCTTGTATCTAAGATGGTCAGTTTTTCAAATAGTGCTGTTTATTTCTTTTGTTTGGTTAACAGATATAGGCTGTAATTTTATTATCTATTTCTCCATTAGGTTTACGGTTTTTATATTGTAATCTTTAGAGTCAAGTTGAATAGGCCCTTATTCATTAATTTCGTAGGGAGTTAGCGGTACCATTTCTAATTTTTTAGAATATATTCAGGCCGGGTCCCTCTTTTTTCTATTAGCAGTTGCTCCATTCCATAGTCTGATTCTAAAATAGTAGTCATTCAAGTGGTTAGGATTTTCTATGATATTAAGTACAATGGTAATAATACTAGGTATAATTTTTTTTTTTTCTGCGGGGGGAAGTGGTAACCCTCGGAATTTCAGTCATCTTAATACAAGAGTAATACTAGTCTGAGTTGGCCGGTAATTACCTCTCATTCTGTCCAACTTGTCTAGTATTCCTCTAGTATCTAAGATGGTCAGTTTTTCAAATAGTGCTGTTTATTTCTTTTGTTTGATTAACAGATATAGGCTGTAATTTTGTTATCTATTTCTCCATTAGGTTTACTGTTTTTATATTGTAATCTTTAGAGTCAAGTTGAATAGGCCCTTATTCTTTAATTTCGTAGGGAGTTAGCGGTACCATTTCTAATTTTTTAGAATATATTCAGGCCGGGTCCCTCTTTTTTCTATTAGCAGTTGCTCCATTCCATAGTCTGGTTCTAAAATAGTGGTCATTCAAGTGGTTAGGATTTTCTACGATATAAAGTACTAGGGTAATAATGCTAGGTATAAAGGTAACCCTCGGAATTTCAGTCATGTTGAATACAAGGGTAATACTAGTCTGAGTTGGCCGGTAATTACCTCTCATTCTGTCCAACTTGTCTAGTATTCCTCTTGTATCTAAGATGGTCAGTTTTTCAAATAGTGCTGTTTATTTCTTTTGTTTGGTTAACAGATATAGGCTGTAATTTTATTATCTATTTCTCCATTAGGTTTACTGTTTTTATATTGTAATCTTTAGAGTCAAGTTGAATAGGCCCTTATTCTTCAATTTCGTAGGGAGTTAGCGGTACCATTTCTAATTTTTTATAATATATTCAGGCCAGGTCCCTCTTTTTTCTATTAGCAGTTGCTCCATTCCATAGTCTGGTTCTAAAATAGTGGTCATTCAAGTGGTTAGGATTTTCTACGATATTAAGTACAAGGGTAATGATGCTAGGTATAATTTTTTTTTTTTTTGGCGGGGGGAAGTGGTAACCCTCGGAATTTCAGTCATCTTGAATACAAGAGTAATATTAGTCTGAGTTGGCCGGTAATTACCTCTCATTCTGTCCAACTTGTCTAGTATTCCTCTTGTATCTAAGATGGTCAGTTTTTCAAATAGTGCTGTTTATTTCTTTTGTTTGGTTAACAGATATAGGCTGTAATTTTATTATCTATTTCTCCATTAGGTTTACTGTTTTTATATTGTAATCTTTAGAGTCAAGTTGAATAGGCCCTTATTCTTCAATTTCGTAGGGAGTTAGCGGTACCATTTCTAATTTTTTATAATATATTCAGGCCAGGTCCCTCTTTTTTCTATTAGCAGTTGCTCCATTCCATAGTCTGGTTCTAAAATAGTGGTCATTCAAGTGGTTAGGATTTTCTACGATATTAAGTACAAGGGTAATGATGCTAGGTATATTTTTTTTTTTTTTGGCGGGGGGAAGTGGTAACCCTCAGAATTTCAGTCATCTTGAATACAAGGGTAATACTAGTCTGAGTTGGCCGGTAATTACCTCTCATTCTGTCCAACTTGTATAGTATTCTTCTTGTATCTAAGATGGTCAGTTTTTCAAATGGGGTTGTTTATTTCTTTTGTTTGGTTAACAGATATAGGCTGTAATTTTATTATCTATTTCTCCATTAGGTTTACTGTTATTATATTGTAATCCTTAGAGTCCAGTCGAATAGGCCCTTATTCTTTAATTTGGTCCGGAGGTAGCTGTACGATTTCACATTTTTTAGAATATGTTCAGGCCGGGTCCCCCTTTTTTCTATTAGCAGTTGCTCCATTCCATAGTCTGGTTCTAAAATAGTAGTCATTCAAGTGGTTAGGATTTTCTACGATATTAAGTACAAGGGTAATGATGCTAGGTATAATTTTTTTTTTTTTGGCGGGGGGAAGTGGTAACCCTCAGAATTTCAGTCATCTTGAATACAAGGGTAATACTAGTCTGAGTTGGCCGGTAATTACCTCTCATTCTGTCCAACTTGTCTAGTATTCCTCTTTTATCTAAGATGGTCAGTTTTTCAAATAGTGCTGTTTATTTCTTTTGTTTGGTTAACAGATATAGGCTGTAATATTATTATCTATTTCTCCATTAGGTTTACTGTTTTTATATTGTAATCCTTAGAGTCCAGTCGAATAGGCCATTATTCTTTAATTTCGTAGGGAGTTAGCGGTACCATTTCTAATTTTTTAGAATATATTCAGGCCGGGTCCCTCTTTTTTCTGTTAGCAGTTGCTCCATTCCATAGTCTGGTTCTAAAATAGTGGTCATTCAAGTGGTTAAGATTTTCTATGATATTAAGTACAAGGGTAATGATGCTAGGTATAATTTTTTTTTTTTTGGAGGGGGGAAGTGGTAACCCTCGGAATTTCAGTCATCTTAATACAAGAGTAAAACTAGTCTGAGTTGGCCGGTAATTACCTCTCTTTCTGTCCAACTTGTCTAGTATTCCTCTTGTATCTAAGATGGTCAGTTTTTCAAATAGTGCTGTTTATTTCTTTTGTTTGGTTAACAGATATAGGCTGTAATTTTATTATCTATTCCTCCATTAGGTTTACTGTTTTTATATTGTTATCTTTAGAGTCAAGTCGAATAGGCCCTTATTCATTAATTTCGTAGGGAGTTAGCGGTACCATTTCTAATTTTTTAGAATATATTCAGGCTGGGTCCCTCTTTTTTCTATTAGCAGTTGCTCCATTCCATAGTCTGGTTCTAAAATAGTGGTTATTCAAGTGGTAAGGATTTTCTACGATATAAAGTACAAGGGTAGTATAAGGTCTATTTGTTTTATTTTCAAAGGGATGTGATAACCCTAGGATTTTCAGTCTTCTTAATACAAGGGTAATACTAGTCTGAGTTGGCTGATAATTACCTCTCATTCTGTCCAATTTGTCTAGTATTCCTCTTGTATCTAAGATGGTCAGTTTTTCAAATAGTGCTGTTTGTTTCTTTTGTTTGGTTAACATATATAGGCTGTAATTTTATTATCTATTTCTCCATTAGGTTTATTGTTTTTATATTGTAATCTTTAGAGTCAAGTCGAATAGGCCCTTATTCTTCAATTTCGTAGGCAGGTATCGGTACCATTTCTAATTTTTTAGAAAATATTCAGGCCGGGTCCCTCTTTTTTCTATTAGCAGTTGCTCCATTCCATAGTCTGGTTCTAAAATAGTGGTCATTCAAGTGGTTAAGATTTTCTATGATATTAAGTACAAGGGTAATGATGCTAGGTATAATTTTTTTTTTTTTGGAGGGGGGAAGTGGTAACCCTCGGAATTTCAGTCATCTTAATACAAGAGTAAAACTAGTCTGAGTTGGCCGGTAATTACCTCTCATTCTGTCCAACTTGTCTAGTATTCCTCTTGTATCTAAGATGGTCAGTTTTTCAAATAGTGCTGTTTATTTCTTTTGTTTGGTTAACAGATATAGGCTGTAATTTTATTATCTATTTCTCCATTAGGTTTACGGTTTTTATATTGCAATCTTAAGAGTCAAGTTGAATAGGCCCTTATTCATTAATTTCGTAGGGAGTTAGCGGTACCATTTCTAATTTTTTAGAATATATTCAGGCTGGGTCCCTCTTTTTTCTATTAGCAGTTGCTCCATTCCATAGTCTGGTTCTAAAATAGTGGTTATTCAAGTGGTAAGGATTTTCTACGATATAAAGTACAAGGGTAGTATAAGGTCTATTTGTTTTATTTTCAAAGGGATGTGATAACCCTAGGATTTTCAGTCTTCTTAATACAAGGGTAATACTAGTCTGAGTTGGCTGATAATTACCTCTCATTCTGTCCAATTTGTCTAGTATTCCTCTTGTATCTAAGATGGTCAGTTTTTCAAATAGTGCTGTTTGTTTCTTTTGTTTGGTTAACATATATAGGCTGTAATTTTATTATCTATTTCTCCATTAGGTTTATTGTTTTTATATTGTAATCTTTAGAGTCAAGTTGAATAGGCCCTTATTCTTCAATTTCGTAGGCAGGTATCGGTACCATTTCTAATTTTTTAGAAAATATTCAGGCCGGGTCCCTCTTTTTTCTATTAGCAGTTGCTCTATTCCATAGTCTGGTTCTAAAATAGTAGTCATTCAAGTGGTTAGGATTTTCTATGATATTAAGTACAAGGGTAATAATGCTAGGTATAATTTTTTTTTTTTGGCGGGGGGAAGTGGTAACCCTCGGAATTTCAGTCATCTTAATACAAGAATAATACTAGTCTGAGTTGGCCAGTAATTAGCTCTCATTCTGTCCAACTTGTCCAGTATTCCTCTTGTATCTAAGATGGTCAGTTTTTCAAATAGTGCTGTTTATTTCTTTTATTTGGTTAACATATATAGGCTGTAATTTTATTATCTATTCCTCCATTAGGTTTACTGTTTTTATATTGTTATCTTTAGAGTCAAGTCGAATAGGCCCTTATTCTTCAATTTTTCGGGAGGTAGCGGTACCATTTCTAATTTTTTTGAATATAGTCAGCCCTGATTACTCTTTTTTCTATTAGCAGTTGCTCCATTTCATAGTCTGGTTCTAAAATAGTAGTCATTCTAGGTGTTAGGATTTTCTACAATATTAAGTAACAAGGGTAGTATAAGGTCTATTTGTTTTATTTTCAAAGGGATGTGGTAACCCTAGGATTTTCAGTCGTCTTAAATACAAGGGTAATACTAGTCTGAGTTGGCCGGTAATTACCTCTCATTCTGTCCAACTTGTCTAGTATTCCTCTTGTATCTAAGATGGTCAGTTTTTCAAATAGTGCTGTTTGTTTCTTTTGTTTGGTTAACATATATAGGCTGTAATTTTATTATCTATTTCTACATTAGGTTTATTGTTTTTATATTGTAATCTTTAGAGTCAAGTCGAATAGGCCCTTATTCTTCAATTTTGTAGGGAGGTAGCGGTACCATTTCTAATTTTTTAGAATATATTCAGGCCGGGTCCCTCTTTTTTCTATTAGCAGTTGCTCTATTCCATAGGTTGATTCTAAAGTAATAGTCATTCTAGGTGTTGGGATATTCTACGATATTAAGTACAAGGGTAATAATGCTAGGTATAATTTTTTTTTTTGTGGGGGGGAGGGAAGTGGTAACCCTCGGAATTTCATTCATCTTAAATACAAGGGTAATGCTAGTCTGAGTTGGCTGGTAATTACCTCTCATGCTGTCCAACTTGTCTAGTATTCCTCTTGTATCTAAGATGGTCAGTTTTTCAAATAGTGCTGTTTATTTCTTTTGTTTGGTTAACAGATATAGGCTGTAATTTTATTATCTATTTCTCCATTAGGTTTACTGTTTTTATATTGTAATCTTTAGAGTGAAGTTGAATAGGCCCTTATTCTTTAATTTCGTAGGGAGTTAGCGGTACCATTTCTAATTTTTTAGAATATATTCAGGCCGGGTCCCTCTTTTTTCTATTAGCAGCTGCTCCATTCCATAGTCTGGTTCTAAAGTAGTAGTCATTCTAGGTGTTAGGATTTTCTACAATATTAAGTACAAGGGTAATAATGCTAGGTATAATTTTTTTTTTTGTGGGGAGGGAGGGAAGTGGTAACCCTTGGAATTTCATTCATCTTAAATACAAGGGTAATGCTAGTCTGAGTTGGCTGGTAATTACCTCTCATTCTGTCCAACTTGTCTAGTATTTCTCTTGTATCTAAGATGGTCAGTTTTTCAAATAGTGCTGTTTGTTTCTTTTGTTTGGTTAACATATATATGCTGTAATTTTATTATCTATTTCTCTATTAGGTTTAGTGTTTTTATATTGTAATCCTTAGAGTCAAGTCGAATAGGCCATTATTCTTCAATTGCGTAGGGAGGTAGCGTAGCGGTACCATTTCTAATTTTTTAGAATATATTCAGACCGGGTCCCTCTTTTTTCTTTTAGCAGTTGCTCCATTCCATAGTCTTGTTCTTAAATAGTAGTCATTCTAGGTGTTATGATTTTCTACAATATTAAGTACAAAGGTAATATTATGTCTACTTTTTTTATTTTCGAAGGGATGTGGTAACCCTTGGATATTTAGTCATCTTAATACAAGTGTAATACTAGTCTCAGGTGGCCAGAAATTAATTATCAATTTGTCCAACATCGTCTAGATTTCCTCTTGTCTCTTAGATGGTCAGTATTTTAAATAGTGCTGTTTTTTTTTTATAACATATGTGGGTGTTAATTTTAGTTTCCATCTTTTAATTAGGGTTTCATATTTTATCTTTTAATGGTTAGGGTTTAGTCGAATAGGCACTTAACCTTCATTTGCTAGGGGAGGTAGCGGTATTATCTTCCAATTTTTAGAATATAGAAAGGCCGGGTCCCTCTTTTTTCTATTAGCAGTTGCTCTATTCCATAGGTTGATTCTAAAGTAATAGTCATTCTAGGTGTTGGGATATTCTACGATATTAAGTACAAGGGTAATAATGCTAGGTATAATTTTTTTTTTGTGGGGGGGGAGGGAAGTGGTAACCCTCGGAATTTCATTCATCTTAAATACAAGGGTAATGCTAGTCTGAGTTGGCTGGTAATTACCTCTCATTCTGTCCAACTTGTCTAGTATTCCTCTTGTATCTAAGATGGTCAGTTTTTCAAATAGTGCTGTTTGTTTCTTTTGTTTGGTTAACATATATAGGCTGTCATTTTATTATCTATTTCTCCATTAGGTTTATTGTTTTTATATTGTAATCTTTAGAGTCAAGACGAATAGGCCCTTATTCTTTAATTTCGTTGGGAGGTAGCGGTACTATTTCACATTTTTTAGAATATATTAAGGCCGGGTCCCTCGTTTTTCTATTAGCAGTTGCTCTGTTCCATAGTCTGATTCTAAAATAGTAGTCATTGTAATCCTTAGAGTCAAGTCGAATAGGCCCTTAATCTTAATCGATGAACTTTTTTTACACAATAAGTCATTATATAACTTCTTTTGATATTTATTATAATTTCTATAATCTTGCATCTCTTAATAGTGTAGTGTTGTCTAGGTCTAAATTTCTGTGAAGGTAGTTGATTTATTCAGATTATAAAAAGTAGGTCTAGTTTGATTTTTAAAATATTTCTGTAGTAAAAAAGTATTGTCATTATTATTGATTATTGATTATTTAGATATTTATGAACACTATTAATTATTAATAGATAATATATTAATGTTTGTTTTTTATGGGTTCAAAATTGAAATAATAAGATTCTTGGAGTGCAAAGATGTATGAACTTATACCAGTGATTGGACCCCTTCCATTTCCATCTGCCATTTTGGATTTTAAAACAATCTCTATACAAATTATCATTCCCATGTTTAATTTTTAGGATAAATTTTAGATTATTTTCAACATTGTTAAGCATACCTAAATTCATTGGTTAATAGTTATTTTATTGCTTTATTTTTATTTTTGTAAACATTATACTTAAATCCTTTCTAATTCTTATTGCTTAAATTAATAAATATAAATGGCCTCATTTATCTTATTGGGTTGATAATTGAAATTATTTAAGAATCATGTTGTAAAAAAAACAAAACAAAGTAATTTGATTTTGTGTTCCTCTCAGCGATTTGATAACTTTCTAAACTGAATACTAATTCTCCAAAACTAATAGGAGAGGGAAATAAAATGGAATGCCTTAAAAAAGTTTATGCTGTTTCAGGTACTGTTTTGTTGTTTCATTTTTCAGGCCTTCTGAGGACCTCGAGGCTCATATCTGCTCTTCCTATCCAGACCAAGTTCCCATAGTGTGGAGAAAAGTATCATCATCATATTCTGTCCTCTTCAACCGCCTATGCTATGTTTGGCGGAATTCCGTTACATCCATCTCCAGCTCTCTCGGACATGACAGGACGACAATGACATTGATAGGTTTTGAAATGTTAATCCTGTTTTAGTTGCGAGTTGGAGTTGAATAAAGAATTGACCAGTTCAGAAGAATCATGAAATCTAGAAGGTCCCAGTATTATAAACTTTCAACAATGCTGCTTCATCTTGAATGGCTCATTTCTTCAACATTAATCTTCATAATCAGGTTTATTCCTTTTATTATTTGAAGAATAATATTCTGTCTCATTTTTTTGGTAGAACAGTTAATCGCCCCCTTAGCATCAGTCTGAAATCATATTTTTCATCATAATCATTCTAGCAGTTTAGGTCTCTCAAAGATCTTGAATACCAGGGAAATACTAGTCTGAGTTGGGCAGAGAATTTCTCTCTAATTCTGTCCAACTTTGTCTAGTATTCCTCTTGTATCTGAGATGGTCAGTATTTTAAATAGTGCAGTTTGTTTTTTTGCTTTTTTTTCTGGGTAGTGTTGGTTGAATTTTATTCTATATTTATCCAGTTGGCTATGTTATTGCATGTTGAAGTCCTTAGTGTAAAGTCGAATAGGCCCTTAATCTACATTTGCCAAGGGAGGTGGTGGTAAAATCTCTCTTTTTTTTTAATATAATCAGGCCTGATCTATCTTTTTTCTATTAGCAGTCGCTCCATTCCATAGTCTGATTTTAAAACGGTAGTCATTCTAGGTGTTAAGATTTTCTAAAGGAAAAGGCTAGTATTTGATCTATTTTTTTTATTAACATAGGGATTTGGTCACAGAATTTACCTCTCATTCTGTCCTACTTTGTCTAGTATTCCTCTTGTATCTAAGATGGTCAGTATTACGAATAGTGCTGTTTGTTTTTTTAATTTGGGTAACATATATAGGCTGTAATTTCATACTCCATCTTTTCACTAGAATTTCATATTTTATAGAATGTAGTCACCCCTGGTCACTCTTTTTTTTATTAGCAGTTGCTACATTCTACAGTCTGATTCTAAAATAGTAGTCATTCTAGATGTTAGGATTTTATATGATATTTAGTACAATATTTAACACAAATACTAGGTTAACATAATACTATGGTAATACTAGGTTTTTTTTTTTTTTTCGGAGGGATGTAGAAACTAAATACTAGGTCTCCTTTTTTGTATTGGTGTAAGGATGTGGTAACCCAAGGATTTTCAGTCATCTTAGGTACAAGGGTAATACTAGTCTGAGTTGGCCAGAATTTACCTCTCCTCTGCCCTACTTTGTGTAGTATTCTTCATGTATCTAAGATGGTCATTATTCTGAATAGTGCATGTTTTAATGCTTAGGGTAAAGTCGAATAGGCCCTTATTCTTCACTTGCGTAGGGAGTTAGCGGTGCGATTTCTCATTTTTTAGAATAGTCAGGCCTGGTCAATCTTTTTGCTATTATTAGCTGCTCCATTCCAATGTCTGATTCTAAACGAGTACTCATTCTAGTTGTTAGGATTTTCTGCGATATTAAGTACAAGGGTCATACTAGGTATATTTTTTTATTTTCAAAGGGATGTGTTCCTAAGATCCTAGGGTTAAGATTTTCAGTCATCTTAAATACAAGGGTAATACTAGTCGGTGTTGGCCAGAATTTACCTCTCATTCTGTCCAACTTTGTCTAGTATTCCTCTTGTATCTAAGATGGTCAGTATTACGAATAGTGCTGTTTGTTTTTTTTAATTTGGGTAACATATATAGGCTTTAATTTCATACTCCATCTTCTCGCTAGGATTTCATATTTTATGTTTTAATGCTTAGGGTAAAGGCGAATAGGCCCTTATTCTTCAATTGCATAGGGAGTTAGCGGTACCATTCCTAATTTTATAGAATATAGTCAGGCCTGGTCTCTCTTTTTTCAATTAGTAGTTTTGCTCAATTCCATAGTCTGATTCTAAACAAGTACTCATTCTAGGTGTTAGGATTTTCTGCGAAATTAAGTACAAGGGTAATACTAGGTCTACTTCTTTGTATTTGCAAAGGGATGTGTTAACCCTAGGATTTTCAGTCATCTTAAATACAAGGGTAATACTAGTCCGAGTTGGCCAGAATTTACCTCCTTCTGTCCAACTTTGTCTAGTATTCCTCTAGTATCTAAGATGGTCAGTATTACGAATAGTGCTGTTTGTTTTTTTTAATTTGGGTAACATATACAGGCTTTAATTTCATACTCCAATTACTCACTAGGATTTCATATTTTATGTTTTAATGCTTAGGGTAAAGTCGAATAGGCCCTTATTCTTCAATTGCATAGGGAGTTAGCGGTACCATTCCTAATTTTATAGAATATAGTCAGGCCTGGTCACTCTTTTTTCAATTAGTAGTTTTGCTCAATTCCATAGTCTGATTCTAAACGAGTACTCATTCTAGGTGTTGGGATTTTCTATGGGAAAAGGCTAATATTTGGTCTATTTTTTTGTTTATAGGGATGTGTTAAACCTAGGATTTTCAGTCATCTTAAATACAAGGGTAATACTAGTCCGAGTTGGCCAGAATTTAGCTCCTTCTGTCCAACTTTGTCTAGTATTCCTCTTGTATCTAAGACTGTCAGTATTACGAATAGTGCTGTTTGTTTTTTTTAATTTGGGTAACATATATAGGCTTTAATTTCATACTCCATCTTGTCAATAGGATTTCATATTTTATGTTTTAATACTTAGCGTAAAAACGAATAGGCCATTATTCTTCAATTGCGTAGAGAGGTATCTGTACCATTTCTCATTTTTTAGAATGTAGTCAGGCCTGGTCAATCTTTTTTCATTTAATAGTTTTGCTCAATTCCATAGTCTGATTCTAAAATAGTAGTCACTCTAGGTGTTAGGATTTTCTGCGATATTAAGTGCAAGGGTAATGCTACATCTATTTTTTTTATTTTCAAAGGGATGTGTTAACCCTAGGATTTTCAGTCATCTTAAATACAAGGGTAATACTAGTCTGAGTTGGCCAGAATTAACCTACTTCTGTTCACTTTGTCTAGTATTCCTCTTGTACCTAAGATGGTCAGTATTACGAATAGTGCTGATTGTTTTTTTTAATTTGGGTAACATATATAGGCTTTAATTTCATACTCCATCTTCTCACTAGGATTTCATATTTTATGTTTTAATGCTTAGTGTAAAATCGAATAGGCCCTTATTCTTCAATTGCGTAGGGAGTTAGCGGTGCCATTTCTCATTTTTTAGAATATAGTCAGGCCTTGTCACTCTTTTTTCAATTAGTAGTTTTGCTCAATTCCATAGTCTGATTGTAAACGAGTACTCATTCTAGCTGTTAGGATTTTCTGCGATATTAAGTACGAGGGTAATACTAGGTCTACTTCTTTGTATTTGCAACGGGACGTGTTAACCCTAGGATTTTCAGTCATCTTAAATACAATGGTAATACTAGTCTGAGTTGGCCGGAATTTACCTCCTTCTGTCCGACTTTGTCTAGTATTCCTCTTGTATCTAAGATGGTCCGAAGAGTGCTGTTAGTTTTTTTGCTTTTTCGATACATAGATAGGCTGTAATTTCATGCTCCATCTTGTCAATAGGATTTCATATTTTATGTTTCAATGCTTAACGAATAGGCCATTATTCTTCAATTGCGTAGGGAGGTATCTGTACCATTTCTCATTTTTTAGAATATAGTCAGACCTGGTCACTCTTTTTTCAATTAGCAGTTTTGCTCAATTCCATTGTCTGATTGTAAACGAGTACTCATTCTAGGTGTTAGGATGTTCTACGAGATTTCCAACATCTTAAGTAAAAGGGTAATAATAGGCCTATTTTTTTTATTGGCTCAGGGATGTGGTATAGTAGGATTTTCCGTCATCTTAAATACAACCGTAATACTAGTCTGAGTTGGCCAGAATTTACCTCTCATTCTGTCCAACTTTGTCTAGTATTCCTCTTGTATCTAAGATGATCAGTATTTCAAATAGTGCTGTTTTTTTTTTTTTTGTTAACATATACAGGTGTTAATTTTATTCTCCATCGTTTAACTAGGATATCATATTTTATGTTGTCATGCTTAGGATTAAGTCGAATAGGCACTTAATATTTATTCGCTAGGGGACGTGGCAGTACTATTTCCCAAATTTTAGAATATAGTCAGCCCTGGTCACAATTTGTTCTATGAGCAGGTGCTCCATTCCATAGTCTGATTCTAAAATAGTAGTCACTCTAGGTATTAGGATTTTCTGCGATATTAAGGACAAGGGTAATACTAGGTCTACTTCTTTGTATTTGCATAGAGATGTGGTAACCCTAGGATTTTCAGTCATCTTAAATACAAGGGTAATACTAGTCTGAGTTGGCCAGAATTTACCTCTCATTCTGTCCAACTTTGTCTAGTATTCCTCTTGTATCTAAGATGGTCAGTATTTCGAATAGTGCGGTTGGTTTTTTTTAATTTTCGGTAACATATATAGGTTGTAATTTCATGCTCCGTCTTTTCAATAGGATTTCATATTTCTATATATATCTCTCAATTTTTAGAATATAGTCACCCGCGATCTATCTTTTTTCCATTAGCAGTTGCTACATTCTATAGCCTGATTCTAAAATAGTAGTCATTCTAGGTGTTAGGTTTTTATACGAGTTTTAATACAATATTAAATACTAATACTAGTTTTATTGTAGTACTATGGTAATACTAGGTCTATTTTTTTTTTTTCAGAGGGATGTGGAAACTAAATACTAGGTCTCCTTTTTTGTATTTGCGTAGGGATGTGGTAACCCTAGGATTTCATATTTTATGTTTTGATGCTTAGGGTTAAGTTGGCTAAGTCCTTAAACTTCATTTGCGAATGGAGGTTACGGTACCATCTTCTAAATTTAAAAATTAGCATTTGCTGCATTCCAGTCTGATTCTGATTGATGATTTTTATTCAACTTTTACAATTTACATCCAGGATTCCATAATATTGGATTTTTTTTTATAAAATCCTATGAGAAGTAGATTTTATATTTACATGAAAATTTTCATCTGCCCACTCCAGTGCTGATGGCACGTTCATGCTGAACATACAATATATATGTTCTGAGGTTTGTCATAAAACCTAACGTTGAAAAGGTACTTCTGTTCTTTTGAAAATGAAAATACTTATTTATAATTTTATATTATTATTTAACTTAAAAATAATATCTCATGCTGACTTGAACTAAAACTATTGTTCTTATTTTGTCTATATTTGTTTCTTATCGACATATTTTATTCACTTCTGTAATTTATTCTTTATTGTCTTAATCTAGGATAACGGCGGTTTTAGGAGGAGTTTCTTAATTATTGATGCTCAGTCAATTAGAACAATGTTCCTTACCTCGCACCGATTATAAATTAAAAATATTGGGCTTATTTTTATTTAATATTTAATTTAATTTGAACTAGATGTTAGGATTTACGTTTCAAAATTTGTATCGCGTTCCCTTCGTTTATCACATGTATTCAATATTATAAAAAAAAACCTTTAATAGCAATACTTATGTAATGGTATATTTTCAAGCTAATATATTTATGTTTTTTTAACAATCATTTAGCTTAGTCACTTAGCTTATTAGTTAACATCAGTCATTAATTTATGTGTTAGATCGAACCGAATTTTTTATATGTTTTTATATCATTTAACAAAAGATGTGAATTGATAATGTAGTCACTTTTGTTGAATCCAACGGTTTTGTTGGTTTTATCCTTATCTGTTCCGCAGGTTGTCGCTTCGAGTTGAGTGACAAGTTTTAACTGCCAATTCTTATCATTTTTAAAATTTTCCAAAAATGTAAGTTATCGTGAGCTTTGGTAAAGAGAATGAAATTATAGATAATGAGTAGATTTTGGTGTAATCATTTCATCAAGAAATAAAAGTTTCAACTAACATTTTGAAGTTTAGACGATATTTTTGTTGAAACGTTGATTTCTAGATAAAATGAATACCGAACAATGCACATTTCCCTTAATCACATTCTATTTTCCATACTATAGCTTATGATAAATTATACTTTCGGAAATTATTAAAAGGGAAACTAATATGAAAGTTAAAACTTGTGACTAAATTCGAAGCGACAACCTGCGCAATGATTATCAAATATTTCTTGTTATAAAATCATAATTAGAAGTATTATTTTTGTAATTATTCGTTACGCAAACGCTTTTTCGTCCCATTTCATCACAATGAGTCTCATCTACATCATTTTTTATAATATACTAGCTTATGCCCGCGGCTACGGCCGCGTGGAATTTGGTCTGCCACATAAAGTTTCGTGAAAGATCTTTTTAAATAAATAATTTAATTATTTAAAAAAAACAAAAGTTACTCGTACATCCAAAATTTCAGATGTCTAACTTCAAAACCGACGGATTCTATACAACCTTTGAACCCCTATTATATTAAAGGAGAAACCCTTGGGGTAGAATTATCCAAATTTCTTTCTTAAACTATACAAAGAATTTATTTACAAATTTCAAGATGCAAGTTCAGTAATTCAAGATACAAGTTCCTGATTTGCCTTTAATTATGTACTAAAACAGGGAGGAGGAACATGCCCCCGTGCCCCCACATAAATCTGCCCTTGCTGTAGCCTATGATGCATAACCTATTTTACTCAGTAAGTTTCATCCAAATGCCTACAGTAGTTTTTGCGTGAATGAGTAACAAACATTCGCATTTATAATATTAGTAGGATATCAAAACAATAGTTTCACTCATGTTCTTTCTGTTACTTTAACCACTATTATCATGTAATTTGCCTTTAATTATGTACTATAATGGATTCTCCACAGTACCTAAAAACCTGTCGGGGGGGCCGTGCCCCCCCCCGTATATCTGCGCTTGCTATAGCTTATGTGTTTTTCTATGTATAACCTATATTACTGTAAAGTTGCATCCAAATCCGTTCAGTACTTTTTGCGTGGAAGAGTCAAACGTACAAACTTCCACAATTAGCACGGACGCACGTGCCCCCTCCCCTGACAGTTATTTGTGTTCTGTGGAGAATCCATTATAGTACATAATTAAAGGCAAATAGGGATTTTAAGATCGTAAGAAATTTGAAGATAGGTTCTTTGTATAATTTAAGAAAGAAATTAGGCTAATTCCACCCTCAAAGGTTTCCCCCTTAATATAATAGAGGTTCAAAGATTGTATGGAATCCGTCAGTTTTGAAGTTAGACATCTGAAATTTTGGATGCACGAGTAACTTATAGTTTTTTTTTTTTTTTTTAGTTTTTTTTTATTGATATTTACAACTGTAATAACATTACATCAAGTAAATTGGCTGTATGAACAAAGGACATGAACAAAAAAATCACTTGTGGAGAAACTATCCATTGATAGCACTCCAATGAAGTTTTATAGTAGAAGGTCTCGAGGCCATCTTCTTTTCAGACGTCTCGGAGGGTTATCAGGAATATTATAGGAAGCAAGTCGAGAGACTAGCGGATTCAAGTGTGTATGGAGCTTTTCATGGAAGGATAGGTATCTAGTTTGGGCCAAATTAGCAACATATGGGATATTAAGATCATGAAGGGTGAGTTTGTTTGTGACATAATAAGGAGCATTGAGGATTTTACGAAGGATTTTGGATTGTAAGGATTGGATGCGAGATGAATTGCATGGTTTAGTAGAGCCCCAAAGCTCAACTCCGTATGTCCAAATAGGTCTGATAACTGTCATGTAAATGAGTCTTTTGTAATTAATTGGTAGCTTTGAACGTTTGTCCAGTAAATGTTGAAGTGGCGAAATCGTCGAGCAGTTTCTTGTCTTTTCAGTCTTGTATGAGGATAACTTATAGTTAAAAAAAAATTATTATTTGAAATGATCTGTCACGAAACTTGATGTGGCTGACCAAATTCCATGCGAGCGAAGCCGCGGGCAAAAGCTAGTTTATAATATTAGTAAGATTAGCAGGATATCAAAACAAATAGTTTCACTCATGTTCTTTCTGTTATTTAAACAATTATGATCATGTGATTTGCCTTTAGTTATGTACTATAATGGATTCTACACAGTACCTAAAAAACTGTCGGAGGGGCACGTGCCCCCGTGCCCCCCCTAAATCCGGCCTTGCTGTAGCCTATGAGTTATTCTGACGTATAACCTATATTACTGTAAAGTTTCATCCAAATCCGTTAAGTAGTTTTTGCGTGAAAGAGAGACAAATATTCAAATATATAATATTAGTAACATTGTAACCATAGGCGTAACGAGAGGGGGATTATTGGGGATGTAACCCCCCTACTGCTTAGAAGAAATTAAAAAAAAAATTGTAAGTAACAATTTAAAAGAAATAAAAATTTGAAGGATTTTACTTTTTCAGAGTTATTATTATGGGATTACAGAAGTAAGAGTCAATAATGTCAAAAACACAACAAAGAAAGTGCAAAATACACTTAATTTAATGAATCAACTGTTTTTATAAAATTTAGAAAGTAGATAGTTGGGGGGTGCAGTAAAAAAAAACACTGAATAAGTACTAGACTTATATTTATGTGCCGACGTTTCGACCTACAGTGTAGGTCATCTTCAGGGCGATTTGGAGAGAGAAGCCGTTGGGTGCAACGGCTGGCTAACAATCTGTTGTTTTTTTTTATAAAATAAATAATATTTATAAACAAATGTAATCTATTTATTTAATTTGAAGCTACATGATTGTAGTATAATCTAAATTATACCTATTTTACGAGACATCTTTCTTGAAGGGGGTAATATGTTGGAGTGGTTGACTGGTGGGGTTTAACCCCCCCCCCTCCATGAGTCAACTCTAGTTACGTTAATGATTGCAAATGATTCTAAATGCTAAAAAATTATTGATTTGCTTCATACGTTGAGCAATATTTAAGGCCAAGGGACAAGAACTATTTCTCATTTAATGGAAATTTTACTTTTGTAGGATCATTATCGATATTAGCTGAATTTGTCTTGCTTATTTTGAATATTTTCTTTATTTCATTCTCCTTCACTTGGTTAAATTGGTGTTTATACTTTTATTGTTTCTTATTAAAAAAAGATACTTTTTACTGAATAACCTGAAAAATCTATATGATAATTATTTAAATTATACTTGTTGATAAATATAAATAATACGTAAAGAAATATATAATTCTATATCCTCATATTCAAGACACTAGCCAGTGATCTAATATCCTAGTTTCCTTTAAAAATCGAAGTTTTTATAATAGGACCGGATGGGACATTATTAAATTAGGATGAGCGAGAGAGGGTGAGATATACCTGCCTCTTTCTGTTACTGGCTATTGAAGTCGCTTCTGATTGGCTACGAGGCATCCCCTCCACTGCATCTTTTTAGTCTTTCCCAGGATTTCAACAAGTCAAGAACTCTCCGAAGTATTCGCACTTTAAGGGTTTGTAATTATTATTGATATTGTAAAAAGTTACTATCAATATTTTAATTAGTTGTGCACTATAGATAAATTAATGTAACCGATATAATTGATTAATGAAATTCATTAGGATATATTAAAGTGTCATCTCAAAAAATATTTAAGTTTTAATCATAAGTTTCATATTTTATTACATTGTTAATTCTTATCTCAACACAAATAATGGAATTTTATAATATTTGCGTTCTATTAACGGTTATATATTATTACTAAATTTAATTTTAAGTAGCTATATGAAGAGTGTATAAGTGAGGAGAAGTGATTGGCAATTATGGATAATAGTTATTGTAAATAAAATATTTTGGGAAGTAATATTGCTCAATATTCATGGAATGTATATTGTATAATGTACTGCAGATCTTTTTATTTTGGATTTTTCTAAATTATAAATGTTTTTTTTACAAATTATTGAATTATCACTTGTGTCTCTCGTGGTTTCCCATTCCCTAATTTAACACTTATTTCTTATATCGGTTTTTTGTTACATCAGTTTTTCTTTCTGATAGCAGTATTAAATTTATTCAAACTTCGTTTTTCAAATAATTACTTTATTTTTTTTTTAACTTTTATTTTGTACTAATTAAAAGTATTTGAAAATTAGAAACGATAGTATGAACATTAAAAGTACAACATCAAATGTCGTAACGAATAATTTTCTGATTCTTTTTATTTATAATTATTTTTTTCATCAGCTAAAATTAAAAATAATAAACGTAAATTTTAAACTAATTATAATTTTCAATAGAGAGAAAAACCTCAAGAATCACGGCCTTCAGAATAACCGAGACCGTGAGTTGAAACCTTTCATTTTTCTCACTAAACATCGTCACTTAGTACTAATATAATATATCTCCGTTCTCCATTTTATCATCCAGTCAACTATATTCCTCTCATACATAATATAATTATAAAAATGCGAATTAAAGCTGTTAATTATATCTCATAATTAATATTGAGTACAAATACTAATTTATAAGGTAATAAGGAAATAACAGAAGTAAAACTAGGAATTATTATTAAAATGTCTAAAAACAAAATATACTTTATATTTAAAAATTATGATTACATTTTAAAGTAAAATTATATCGCTTGCTGTATTTAAGATAATAGATTTTGCTATGTAGGCATACATTTCAATTATTAATGGTCAAACAGCTAAGAGAGGATGGCCAACAGTCGCCCCCCTCCACCACAACTTCTGGACTAGCAGCTGCATATTAAATGTAAATGTATTTTAATCGTGTATTTTAGCGTGATATACAATTTTTAGTTGATTTTTTTTGCAAACATTATTTAAACTAGTTAAAATTCATGATTCCAGTTATTTATGGTATTGCAATTACTTCAATCCAGTACTGACGTCCCTTAGGTCTAAGGTCAAAGTACGCCATTTTGAATTACAACTTCATAAAGAGATGAACTGTCGAATTTTTTACAGGTAATTAAATATAATTATTTATTTTAATTTCGAATTATCATGAACTGTTTTAATATATATATTATAATTTCTACAATCTTCATACACTAAATAACGTATTAATGTCCGAATTTCTGTATTTTAGTTGATTTATTCAGATTATAAAAAGGGGTCTAGGTTTATTTTTGAAATATACATTGAAAAGGTATTAAAGTATTGGAATTACTATTAACCACTCCGAAGTTTATAAACACTATTAACTATTAATAAAGAACATATTCGTTTTAGATTTGTATGGGTTAAACATTTAAATAGTAAGATTCATGGAGTGAAAAAAGTAAAAAATAATTTCATTTATTGGTCCCCTTTGGTTTCTATCCGCCATTTTGGATTTTAAAACAGCCTCTATACATAATTTATTATTCCCATGTTTCCTTTCAGGTTAAATTTTATATTATTATAATCATTCATTATAAATCATATATAAATTAATTGGTTAATGATCATTTGCTTTATTTTGATTGATTTTTGTAAAAATCGGCTTAAATACTTTCTGATTCTTATTGCTTAACTTAACAAACATGAATTACCTATAATAAAAAATAAAATGTAATGCTATAAAAAAGATAATACTGTTTTGCTGTTTCCTCATTTAGGCCCACTGAGGACCTCAGGACTCAAATCTACTCTCCTTATCCAGACCAAGCTCCTGTTGTGTGGAGAAAAGCATCATCATCATATTCTGTCCTCATCAACCACCTATGCAGTGTATGGAGGAATTCCGAACAGCCCTCTCCAGCTCTGCCGGTCATCGACGGACTATGTGGATCCAACCAGTCTCAAAATCCTTCTTCACCTCTTCTTCCCAGGTCATCTTCTTCCTCCTTTTCCCTCCACTTTGGCTCGGTAAGAAAAGTATTTTAACTAATATTCAAGATTTATTTTGTCAAACTTTTTGTAACTTTTATAAAAATTATGTTTTTGTGCCATTTGTTTTAAAATATGTTCTAATTTCCAGAATCTTCCTTCACTAATTAACATATTATTCCGATATTTCCATTCACTAAATTAAGATTATAGTCTGAAGTAGGTATTAATTTAACATTTTTAATATTTATTCAATAGGTTGACAATTATTTGCTTCATTATTATTATTGTGTTATGAGAGTTATAATTATAAGATTAAAGATTCAGCTTTCTGTCTTTCTAATCAATATTATGTAATTTAAAATATTAATCTTATTGCTTTTCATCATTTATAGATTAAAAATTAAAATTAATAACTTAGATTTAAACAAGAATTTTAGAGCTGAAAATGGAACAAACTAAATTAATTGTTATCAACATAAATAGCTCCTCATGGCTGAGGACGACAATGACATTGATAGCTTTTGAAATGTTAATCCTGTTTTAGTTGCGAGTTGGAGTTGAATAAAGAATTGACCAGTTACGAAGAATCATGAAATCTAGAAGGCCCCAGTATTATAAACTTTCTACAATTCTGCTTCATCTGGAATGGCTCAATTCTTCAACCTCAATCTTCATAATCAGGTTTATTCCTTTTATTATTTGAAGAATAATATTTTGTCTCATTTTTTTGGTAGAACAGTTAATCGCTACCTTAGCATCAGTCCGAAATCGTATTTTTTCATCATAATCAGTTTAGCAGTTTAATTCTTACAAACATCTTGAATAACAGGGAAATACTATTCTGAGTTGGGCAGAGAATTTCTCTCTAATTCTGTCCTACTTTTTGTCTAGTGTTCCTCTTGTATCTAAGATGGTCAATATTTCGAATAGTGCTGTTGGTTTTTTTTTATTTTCGGTAACATATATAGGCTGTAATTTCATGCTCTATCTTTTCAATAGGATTTCATATTTTATGTTTTAATGCTTAGGGTAAAGTCTGTTATCTGGTTATCTGAGATGGTCAGTATTTCAAATAGTGCTGTTTGTTTTTTTTACTTTAGGTATCATTCCTCATTTGCTATTAGTAGCGACTCCATTCCAAAGTCTGATTCTAAAATAGTAGTCACTCTAGGTATTAGGATTTTCTGCGATATTAAGTACAAGGGTAATACTAGGTCTACTTCTTTGTATTTGCATAGAGATGTGGTAACCCTAGGATTTTCAGTCATCTTAAATACAACGGTAATACTAGTCTGAGTTGGCCAGAATTTACCTCTCATTCTGTCCAACTTGGTCTAGTATTCCTCTTGTATCAGTATTTCGAATAGTGCTGTTGGTTTTTTTTAATTTTCGGTAACATATATAGGCTTTAATTTCATGCTCCATCTTCTCACTAGGATTTCATATTTTATTTTTAATGCTTAGGGTAAAGTCGAATAGGCCCTTATTCTTCAATTGCGTTCAATTTGTAGCTTAGTGTTAAGTCGACTAAGTCCTTAATCTTCAGTTGTCGTATGGAGTTTGTGGTACCATCTTTCAATTTTCTGATTATAGTCTCCCCTGGTCACTCTTTTTTCTATTAGTAGTTGCTCCATTCCATAGTCTGATTCTGAAATTCTAGTCATTCTAGGTGTTAGGATGTTCTACGAGATTTCCGACATCTTAGGTAAAAGGGTAATACTAGGTCTATTTTTTTTATTGGCTTAGGGATGTGGTGTAGTAGGATTTTCAGTCATCTTAAATACGAGGGTAATATTAGTGTCAGTTGGCCAGAATTTATCTCCTTCTGTCCGACTTTGTCTAGTATTCCTCTTGTATCTAAGATGGTCAGTATTACGGATAGTGCTGTTTGTTTTTTCATTTGGGTAACATATATAGGCTGTAATTTCATGCTCCATCTTTTCAATAGGATTTCATATTTTATGTTTTAATGCTTAGGGTAAAGTCGAATAGGCCCTTAAACTTTTTTTGCGCAGGGAGGTTACGGTACCATCTTCTAATTTTTAGCATATAGTATGCCCTGGTCACTCATTTTTCAATTAGCGGTTGCTCCCATCCATAGTCTGATTCTAAAATAGTAGTCATTCTTAGGATTTACTACGAGATTTCCGACATCTTAAGTAAAAGGGTAATACTAGGTCTATCTTTTTTATTGGCTTAGGGATGTGGTATAGTAGGATTTTCAGTCATCTTAAATACAACGGTAATACTAGTCTGAGTTGGCCAGAATTTACCTCTCATTCTGTCCAACTTTGTCTAGTATTCCTCTTGTATCTAAGATGGTCAGTATTTCGAATAGTGCTGTTGGTTTTTTTTAATTTTCGGTAACATATATATGCTGTAATTTCATGCTCTATCTTTTCAATAGGATTTCATATTTTATGTTTTAATGCTTAGGGTAAAGTCGAATAGGCCCTTAAACTTTTTTTGCGCAGGGAGGTTACGGTACCATCTTCTAATTTTTAGCATATAGTATGCCCTGGTCACTCTTTTTTCAATTAGCGGTTGCTCCCATCCATAGTCTGATTCTAAAATAGTAGTCATTCTTAGGATTTACTACGAGATTTCCGACATCTTAAGTAAAAGGGTAATACTAGGTCTATCTTTTTTATTGGCATAGGGATGTGGTGTAGTAGGATTTTCAGTCATCTTAAATACAACAGTAATACTAGTCTGAGTTGGCCAGAATTTACCTCTCATTCTGTCCAACTTTGTCTAGTATTCATCTTGTATCTAAGATGGTCAGTATTTCGAATAGTGCTGTTGGTTTTTTTTTTTTTTTTCGGTAACATATATAGGCTGTAATTTCATGCTCTATCGTTTAACTAGGATTTCATATTTTATGTTTTAATGCTTAGGGTAAAGTCGAATAGGCCCTTAAACTTTTTTTGCGCAGGGAGGTTACGGTACCATCTTCTAATTTTTAGAATATAGTATGCCCTGGTCACTCTTTTTTCTATTAGCGGTTGCTCCCATCCATAGTCTGATTCTAAAATAGTAGTCATTCTTAGGATTTACTACGAGATTTCCGACATCTTAAGTAAAAGGGTAATACTAGGTCTATCTTTTTTATTGGCTTAGGGATGTAGTGTAGTAGGATTTTCAGTCATCTTAAATACAAGGGTAATACTAGGCTGAGTTGGCCAGACTTTACCTCTCATTCTGTCCAACTTTGTCTAGTATTCCTCTTGTATCTGACATGGTCAGTATTTCAAATAGTGCTGTTTTTTTTTTTGGTTAACATATATAGTTGTTAATTTTATTCTCCATCGTTTAACTAGGATTTCATATTTTATGTTGTCATGCTTAGGATTACGTCGAATAGGCACTTATTATTTAGTCGCTATGGGAGGTGGCAGTACTATTTCCCAGATTTTAGAATATAGTCAGCCCTGGTCACTATTTGTTCTATTAGTAGCGGCTCCATTCCATAGTCTGATTCTAAAATAGTAGTCACTATAGGTATTAGGATTTTCTGCGATATTAAGTATAAGGGTAATACTAGGTCTACTTCTTTGTATTTGCATAGAGATGTGGTAACCCTAGGATTTTCAGTCATCTTAAATACAAGGGTAATACTAGGCTGAGTTGGCCAGACTTTACCTCTCATTCTGTCCAACTTTGTCTAGTATTCCTCTTGTATCTGACATGGTCAGTATTTCAAATAGTGCTGTTTTTTTTTTTGGTTAACATATATAGTTGTTAATTTTATTCTCCATCGTTTAACTAGGATTTCATATTTTATGTTGTCATGCTTAGGCATAAGTCGAACAGGCCCTTATTCTTCAATTGCGTAAGGAGGTAGCGGTACCATTTCTCATTTTTTAGAATATAGTCAGGCCTGGTCACTCTTTTTGCTATTAGTAGCGACTCCATTCCAAAGTCTGATTCCATAAATAGTAGTCACTCTAGGTATTAGGATTTTCTGCGATATTAAGTACAAGGGTAATACTAGTCTCAGTTTGCCAGAAATTACCTCTCATTCTGTCCAACTTTGTCTAGTATTCCCCTTGTATCTGAGATGGTCAGTATTTCAAATAGTGCTGTTGGTTTCTTTTGTTTGGTTAACATATATAGCATGTAATTTTATACTCATAACATAATACAACAATTATGTTTTCATGTTTTAATGTATGTTCTAATTTTCAGAAACTTCCTTCACTAAATAGCATATTTTATTTAAGACCTTATTTCCATTCACTAAAGTCAGATTATAGCAGGTATTAATTTAATATTTTTATTATTTGTTCAATGAGTTGACAATTATTTGCTTCATTAACATTATTATGTTATGAGAGTTTAATTATAAGATTAAAGATTCAGCTTTTTGTTTTTCTATGAGTATTATAAAATTGAAAATACTAATTGATTGTCATAATTTATTGTTTAAAAATTAAAATTAATTAGTCAGATTTAAATATGAATTATAGAGTTAAAAATGGAACAACCTAAATTAATTGTCCTCAGCTTAAAAGCTCCTTAAAACTAAATGTGGAGAACAATGACACGGATCGCTTCTGAAATGTTAATCCTTTTTTAGTCGCAAGTTGGAGTTGAATAAAGAATTGACCAGTTCAGAAGAATCATGAAATCTAGAAGGCCTCAGTATTATTTGCTTTCAACAATGCTGCTTCATCTTGAATGGCTCATTTCTTCAGCGTCAATCTTAATGATCAGGTTTATTCGTTTTATTATTTGAATAATAATATTCTGTCTCTTTATTTTGGTAGAACAATTAAACGCACGCTCCCTTAGCATCCGCCCGAAATACAGCCGAAAGTACAAGTGTGATACTAGGTTTACTTCTTTGTATTTGCGTAGGGATGTAGTAACCCTAGGATTTTCAGTCATCTTAAATACGAGGGTAATATTAGTGTCAGTTGGCCAGAATTTATCTCCTTCTGTCCGACTTTGTCTAGTATTCCCCTTGTATCTAAGATGTTCAGTATTATGAATAGTGCTTTTTTTTTTTGTTAACATATATAGGTGTTAATTTTATTCTCCATCGTTTAACTAGGATTTCATATTTTATGTTGTCATGCTTAGGATTATGTCGAATAGGCACTTATTATTTAGTCGCTAGGGGAGGTGGCAGTACTATTTCCCAAATTTTAGAATATAGTCAGCCCTGGTCACTATTTGTTCTATTAGTAGCGGCTCCATTCCATAGTCTGATTCTAAAATAGTAGTCACTCTAGATATTAGGATTTTCTGCGATATTAAGTACAACGGTAATACTAGGTCTACTTCTTTGTATTTGCATAGAGATGTGGTAACCCTAGGATTTTCACTCATCTTAAATACTAGTGTCAGTTGATCAGAATTTACCTCCTTCTGTCCGACTTTGTCTAGTATTTCCCTTGTATCTAAGATGGTCAGTATAAAGAATAGTGCTGTTGGTTTTTTTTAATTTTCGGTAACATATATAGGCTTTAATTTCATGCTCCATCTTCTCACTAGGATTTCATATTTTATTTTTAATGCTTAGGGTAAAGTCGAATAGGCCCTTATTCTTCAATTGCGTTCAATTTGTAGCTTAGTGTTAAGTCGACTAAGTCCTTAATCTTCAGTTGTCGTATGGGATTTGTGGTACTATCTCTCAATTTTCTGATTATTGTCTCCCCTGGTCACTCTTTTTTCTATTAGTAGTTGCTCCATTCCATAGTCTGATTCTAAAATTGTAGTCATTCTAGGTGTTAGGATGTTCTACGAGATTTCCGACATCTTAAGTAAAAGGGTAATACTAGGTCTATCTTTTTTATTGGCATAGGGATGTGGTGTAGTAGGATTTTCAGTCATCTTAAATACAACAGTAATACTAGTCTGAGTTGGCCAGAATTTACCTCTCATTCTGTCCAACTTTGTCTAGTATTCATCTTGTATCTAAGATGGTCAGTATTTCGAATAGTGCTGTTGGTTTTTTTTTTTTTTTTCGGTAACATATATAGGCTGTAATTTCATGCTCTATCGTTTAACTAGGATTTCATATTTTATGTTTTAATGCTTAGGGTAAAGTCGAATAGGCCCTTAAACTTTTTTTGCGCAGGGAGGTTACGGTACCATCTTCTAATTTTTAGAATATAGTATGCCCTGGTCACTCTTTTTTCTATTAGCGGTTGCTCCCATCCATAGTCTGATTCTAAAATAGTAGTCATTCTTAGGATTTACTACGAGATTTCCGACATCTTAAGTAAAAGGGTAATACTAGGTCTATCTTTTTTATTGGCTTAGGGATGTAGTGTAGTAGGATTTTCAGTCATCTTAAATACAAGGGTAATACTAGGCTGAGTTGGCCAGACTTTACCTCTCATTCTGTCCAACTTTGTCTAGTATTCCTCTTGTATCTGACATGGTCAGTATTTCAAATAGTGCTGTTTTTTTTTTTGGTTAACATATATAGTTGTTAATTTTATTCTCCATCGTTTAACTAGGATTTCATATTTTATGTTGTCATGCTTAGGATTACGTCGAATAGGCACTTATTATTTAGTCGCTATGGGAGGTGGCAGTACTATTTCCCAGATTTTAGAATATAGTCAGCCCTGGTCACTATTTGTTCTATTAGTAGCGGCTCCATTCCATAGTCTGATTCTAAAATAGTAGTCACTATAGGTATTAGGATTTTCTGCGATATTAAGTACAAGGGTAATACTAGGTCTACTTCTTTGTATTTGCATAGAGATGTGGTAACCCTAGGATTTTCAGTCATCTTAAATACAAGGGTAATACTAGGCTGAGTTGGCCAGACTTTACCTCTCATTCTGTCCAACTTTGTCTAGTATTCCTCTTGTATCTGACATGGTCAGTATTTCAAATAGTGCTGTTTTTTTTTTTGGTTAACATATATAGTTGTTAATTTTATTCTCCATCGTTTAACTAGGATTTCATATTTTATGTTGTCATGCTTAGGCATAAGTCGAACAGGCCCTTATTCTTCAATTGCGTAAGGAGGTAGCGGTACCATTTCTCATTTTTTAGAATATAGTCAGGCCTGGTCACTCTTTTTGCTATTAGTAGCGACTCCATTCCAAAGTCTGATTCCATAAATAGTAGTCACTCTAGGTATTAGGATTTTCTGCGATATTAAGTACAAGGGTAATACTAGTCTCAGTTTGCCAGAAATTACCTCTCATTCTGTCCAACTTTGTCTAGTATTCCCCTTGTATCTGAGATGGTCAGTATTTCAAATAGTGCTGTTGGTTTCTTTTGTTTGGTTAACATATATAGCATGTAATTTTATACTCATAACATAATACAACAATTATGTTTTCATGTTTTAATGTATGTTCTAATTTTCAGAAACTTCCTTCACTAAATAGCATATTTTATTTAAGACCTTATTTCCATTCACTAAAGTCAGATTATAGCAGGTATTAATTTAATATTTTTATTATTGGTTCAATGAGTTGACAATTATTTGCTTCATTAACATTATTATGTTATGAGAGTTTAATTATAAGATTAAAGATTCAGCTTTTTGTTTTTCTATGAGTATTATAAAATTGAAAATACTAATTGATTGTCATAATTTATTGTTTAAAAATTAAAATTAATTAGTCAGATTTAAATATGAATTATAGAGTTAAAAATGGAACAACCTAAATTAATTGTCCTCAGCTTAAAAGCTCCTTAAAACTAAATGTGGAGAACAATGACACGGATCGCTTCTGAAATGTTAATCCTTTTTTAGTCGCAAGTTGGAGTTGAATAAAGAATTGACCAGTTCAGAAGAATCATGAAATCTAGAAGGCCTCAGTATTATTTGCTTTCAACAATGCTGCTTCATCTTGAATGGCTCATTTCTTCAGCGTCAATCTTAATGATCAGGTTTATTCGTTTTATTATTTGAATAATAATATTCTGTCTCTTTATTTTGGTAGAACAATTAAACGCACGCTCCCTTAGCATCCGCCCGAAATACAGCCGAAAGTACAAGTGTGATACTAGGTTTACTTCTTTGTATTTGCGTAGGGATGTAGTAACCCTAGGATTTTCAGTCATCTTAAATACGAGGGTAATATTAGTGTCAGTTGGCCAGAATTTATCTCCTTCTGTCCGACTTTGTCTAGTATTCCCCTTGTATCTAAGATGTTCAGTATTATGAATAGTGCTTTTTTTTTTTGTTAACATATATAGGTGTTAATTTTATTCTCCATCGTTTAACTAGGATTTCATATTTTATGTTGTCATGCTTAGGATTATGTCGAATAGGCACTTATTATTTAGTCGCTAGGGGAGGTGGCAGTACTATTTCCCAAATTTTAGAATATAGTCAGCCCTGGTCACTATTTGTTCTATTAGTAGCGGCTCCATTCCATAGTCTGATTCTAAAATAGTAGTCACTCTAGATATTAGGATTTTCTGCGATATTAAGTACAACGGTAATACTAGGTCTACTTCTTTGTATTTGCATAGAGATGTGGTAACCCTAGGATTTTCACTCATCTTAAATACTAGTGTCAGTTGATCAGAATTTACCTCCTTCTGTCCGACTTTGTCTAGTATTTCCCTTGTATCTAAGATGGTCAGTATAAAGAATAGTGCTGTTGGTTTTTTTTAATTTTCGGTAACATATATAGGCTTTAATTTCATGCTCCATCTTCTCACTAGGATTTCATATTTTATTTTTAATGCTTAGGGTAAAGTCGAATAGGCCCTTATTCTTCAATTGCGTTCAATTTGTAGCTTAGTGTTAAGTCGACTAAGTCCTTAATCTTCAGTTGTCGTATGGGATTTGTGGTACTATCTCTCAATTTTCTGATTATTGTCTCCCCTGGTCACTCTTTTTTCTATTAGTAGTTGCTCCATTCCATAGTCTGATTCTAAAATTGTAGTCATTCTAGGTGTTAGGATGTTCTACGAGATTTCCGACATCTTAAGTAAAAGGGTAATACTAGGTCTATCTTTTTTATTGGCATAGGGATGTGGTGTAGTAGGATTTTCAGTCATCTTAAATACAACAGTAATACTAGTCTGAGTTGGCCAGAATTTACCTCTCATTCTGTCCAACTTTGTCTAGTATTCATCTTGTATCTAAGATGGTCAGTATTTCGAATAGTGCTGTTGGTTTTTTTTTTTTTTTTTCGGTAACATATATAGGCTGTAATTTCATGCTCTATCGTTTAACTAGGATTTCATATTTTATGTTTTAATGCTTAGGGTAAAGTCGAATAGGCCCTTAAACTTTTTTTGCGCAGGGAGGTTACGGTACCATCTTCTAATTTTTAGAATATAGTATGCCCTGGTCACTCTTTTTTCTATTAGCGGTTGCTCCCATCCATAGTCTGATTCTAAAATAGTAGTCATTCTTAGGATTTACTACGAGATTTCCGACATCTTAAGTAAAAGGGTAATACTAGGTCTATCTTTTTTATTGGCTTAGGGATGTAGTGTAGTAGGATTTTCAGTCATCTTAAATACAAGGGTAATACTAGGCTGAGTTGGCCAGACTTTACCTCTCATTCTGTCCAACTTTGTCTAGTATTCCTCTTGTATCTGACATGGTCAGTATTTCAAATAGTGCTGTTTTTTTTTTTGGTTAACATATATAGTTGTTAATTTTATTCTCCATCGTTTAACTAGGATTTCATATTTTATGTTGTCATGCTTAGGATTACGTCGAATAGGCACTTATTATTTAGTCGCTATGGGAGGTGGCAGTACTATTTCCCAGATTTTAGAATATAGTCAGCCCTGGTCACTATTTGTTCTATTAGTAGCGGCTCCATTCCATAGTCTGATTCTAAAATAGTAGTCACTATAGGTATTAGGATTTTCTGCGATATTAAGTACAAGGGTAATACTAGGTCTACTTCTTTGTATTTGCATAGAGATGTGGTAACCCTAGGATTTTCAGTCATCTTAAATACAAGGGTAATACTAGGCTGAGTTGGCCAGACTTTACCTCTCATTCTGTCCAACTTTGTCTAGTATTCCTCTTGTATCTGACATGGTCAGTATTTCAAATAGTGCTGTTTTTTTTTTTGGTTAACATATATAGTTGTTAATTTTATTCTCCATCGTTTAACTAGGATTTCATATTTTATGTTGTCATGCTTAGGCATAAGTCGAACAGGCCCTTATTCTTCAATTGCGTAAGGAGGTAGCGGTACCATTTCTCATTTTTTAGAATATAGTCAGGCCTGGTCACTCTTTTTGCTATTAGTAGCGACTCCATTCCAAAGTCTGATTCCATAAATAGTAGTCACTCTAGGTATTAGGATTTTCTGCGATATTAAGTACAAGGGTAATACTAGTCTCAGTTTGCCAGAAATTACCTCTCATTCTGTCCAACTTTGTCTAGTATTCCCCTTGTATCTGAGATGGTCAGTATTTCAAATAGTGCTGTTGGTTTCTTTTGTTTGGTTAACATATATAGCATGTAATTTTATACTCATAACATAATACAACAATTATGTTTTCATGTTTTAATGTATGTTCTAATTTTCAGAAACTTCCTTCACTAAATAGCATATTTTATTTAAGACCTTATTTCCATTCACTAAAGTCAGATTATAGCAGGTATTAATTTAATATTTTTATTATTTGTTCAATGAGTTGACAATTATTTGCTTCATTAACATTATTATGTTATGAGAGTTTAATTATAAGATTAAAGATTCAGCTTTTTGTTTTTCTATGAGTATTATAAAATTGAAAATACTAATTGATTGTCATAATTTATTGTTTAAAAATTAAAATTAATTAGTCAGATTTAAATATGAATTATAGAGTTAAAAATGGAACAACCTAAATTAATTGTCCTCAGCTTAAAAGCTCCTTAAAACTAAATGTGGAGAACAATGACACGGATCGCTTCTGAAATGTTAATCCTTTTTTAGTCGCAAGTTGGAGTTGAATAAAGAATTGACCAGTTCAGAAGAATCATGAAATCTAGAAGGCCTCAGTATTATTTGCTTTCAACAATGCTGCTTCATCTTGAATGGCTCATTTCTTCAGCGTCAATCTTCATGATCAGGTTTATTCGTTTTATTATTTGAATAATAATATTCTGTCTCTTTATTTTGGTAGAACAATTAAACGCACGCTCCCTTAGCATCCGCCCGAAATACAGCCGAAAGTACAAGTGTGATACTAGGTTTACTTCTTTGTATTTGCATAGGGATGTGGTAACCCTAGGATTTTCAGTCATCTTAAATACGAGGGTAATATTAGTGTCAGTTGGCCAGAATTTATCTCCTTCTGTCCGACTTTGTCTAGTATTCCCCTTGTATCTAAGATGTTCAGTATTATGAATAGTGCTTTTTTTTTTTGTTAACATATATAGGTGTTAATTTTATTCTCCATCGTTTAACTAGGATTTCATATTTTATGTTGTCATGCTTAGGATTATGTCGAATAGGCACTTATTATTTAGTCGCTAGGGGAGGTGGCAGTACTATTTCCCAAATTTTAGAATATAGTCAGCCCTGGTCACTATTTGTTCTATTAGTAGCGGCTCCATTCCATAGTCTGATTCTAAAATAGTAGTCACTCTAGATATTAGGATTTTCTGCGATATTAAGTACAACGGTAATACTAGGTCTACTTCTTTGTATTTGCATAGAGATGTGGTAACCCTAGGATTTTCACTCATCTTAAATACTAGTGTCAGTTGATCAGAATTTACCTCCTTCTGTCCGACTTTGTCTAGTATTTCCCTTGTATCTAAGATGGTCAGTATAAAGAATAGTGCTGTTGGTTTTTTTTAATTTTCGGTAACATATATAGGCTTTAATTTCATGCTCCATCTTCTCACTAGGATTTCATATTTTATTTTTAATGCTTAGGGTAAAGTCGAATAGGCCCTTATTCTTCAATTGCGTTCAATTTGTAGCTTAGTGTTAAGTCGACTAAGTCCTTAATCTTCAGTTGTCGTATGGGATTTGTGGTACCATCTCTCAATTTTCTGATTATTGTCTCCCCTGGTCACTCTTTTTTCTATTAGTAGTTGCTCCATTCCATAGTCTGATTCTAAAATTGTAGTCATTCTAGGTGTTAGGATGTTCTACGAGATTTCCGACATCTTAAGTAAAAGGGTAATACTAGGTCTATCTTTTTTATTGGCATAGGGATGTGGTGTAGTAGGATTTTCAGTCATCTTAAATACAACAGTAATACTAGTCTGAGTTGGCCAGAATTTACCTCTCATTCTGTCCAACTTTGTCTAGTATTCATCTTGTATCTAAGATGGTCAGTATTTCGAATAGTGCTGTTGGTTTTTTTTTTTTTTTCGGTAACATATATAGGCTGTAATTTCATGCTCTATCGTTTAACTAGGATTTCATATTTTATGTTTTAATGCTTAGGGTAAAGTCGAATAGGCCCTTAAACTTTTTTTGCGCAGGGAGGTTACGGTACCATCTTCTAATTTTTAGAATATAGTATGCCCTGGTCACTCTTTTTTCTATTAGCAGTTGCTCCCATCCATAGTCTGATTCTAAAATAGTAGTCATTCTTAGGATTCACTACGAGATTTCCGACATTTTAGGTAAAAGGGTAATACTAGGTCTATCTTTTTTATCGGCTTAGGGATGTGGTATAGTAGGATTTTCAGTCATCTTAAATACAACGGTAATACTAGTCTGAGTTGGCCAGAATTTACCTCTCATTCTGTCCAACTTTGTCTATTATTCCTCTTGTATCTGACATGGTCAGTATTTCAAATAGTGCTGTTTTTTTTTTTTTGTTAACATATATAGGTGTTAATTTTATTCTCCATCGTTTAACTAGGATTTCATATTTTATGTTGTCATGCTTAGGATTATGTCAAATAGGCACTTATTATTTAGTCGCTAGGGGAGGTGGCAGTACCATTTCTCATTTTTTAGAATATAGTTAGGCCTGGTCACTCTTTTTGCTATTAGTAGCGGCTCCATTCCAAAGTCTGATTCTAAAATAGTAGTCATTCTAGGTATTAGGATTTTCTGCGATATTAAGTACAAGGGTAATACTAAGTCTACTTCTTTGTATTTGCATAGAGATGTGGTAACCCTAGGATTTTCAGTCATCTTAAATACAAGGGCAATACTGAACCGATTTGGCCAGACTTTACCTCTCATTCTGTCCAACTTTGTCTAGTATTCCTCTTGTATCTAAGATGGTCAGTATTACGAATAGTGCTGTTTGTTTTTTCATTTGGGTAACATATATAGGCTGTAATTTCATACTCCAACTTTTCACTAGGATTTCATATTTTATGTGTTAATGCTTAGGCATAAGTCGAATAGGCCCTTATTCTTCAAATAAATAGGGAGGTAGCAGTACCATTTCTCATTTTTTAGAATATAGTCAGGCCTGGTCACTCTTTTTGCTATTAGTAGCGGCTCCATTCCAAAGTCTGATTCAAAAATAGTAGTCACTCTAGGTATTAGGATATTCTGCGATATTAAGAGCAAGGGTAATACTAGGTCTTCTTCTTTCTATTTGCGTAGGGATGTGTTAACCCTAGGATTTTCAGTCGTCTTAAATACAAGGGTAATATTAGTCTCAGTTGGCCAGAATTTACCTCTCATTCTGCCCAACTTTTTCTATTATTCCTCTTGTATATAAGATGGTCATTACTACGAAAAGTGCTGTTTGCTTTTTTTAATGTGGGTAACATATATAGGCTGTAATTTCATACTCCAACTTTTCACTAGGATTTCATATTTTATGTGTTAATGCTTAGGCATAAATCGAATAGGCCCTTATTCTTCAAATGCGTAGGGAGGTAGCAGTACCATTTCTCATTTTTTAGAATATAGTCAGGCCTGGTCACTCTTTTTGCTATTAGTAGCGGCTCCATTCCAAAGTCTGATTCAAAAATAGTAGTCACTCTAGGTATTAGGATATTCTGCGATATTAAGAGCAAGGGTAATACTAGGTCTTCTTCTTTCTATTTGTGTAGGGATGTGTTAACCCTAGGATTTTCAGTCGTCTTAAATACAAGGGTAATATTAGTCTCAGTTGGCCAGAATTTACCTCTCATTCTGTCCAACTTTTTCTATTATTCCTCTTGTATATAAGATGGTCATTACTACGAAAAGTGCTGTTTGCTTTTTTTAATGTGGGTAACATATATAGGCTTTAATTTCATACTCCATCTTTTCAATAGGATTTTATATTTTATGTTTTAATGCTTAGGGTAAAGTCGAAAAGGCCCTTTTTCCTCAATTGCGTAGGGAAGTAGTGGTAGCATTCCTCATTTTTTAGAATATAGTCAGGCCTTGTCACTCTTTTTGCTATTAGTAGCGGCTCCATTCCAAAGTCTGATTCAAAAATAGTAGTCACTCTAGGTAAGAGGATATTCTGCGATATTAAGTACAAGGGTAATACTAGGTCTACTTCTTTGTATTTGCATAGGGATGTGGTAACCTTAGGATTTTCAGTCATCTTAAATACAATGGTAATACTAGACTGAGTTGGCCAGACTTTACCTCTCATTCTGTCCAACTTTGTCTAGTATTCCTCTTGTATCTGACATGGTCAGTATTTCAAATAGTGCTGTTTTTTTTTTTGGTTAACATATATAGTTGTTAATTTTATTCTCCATCGTTTAACTAGGATTTCATATTTTATGTTGTCATGCTTAGGCATAAGTCGAACAGGCCCTTATTCTTCAATTGCGTAAGGAGGTAGCGGTACCATTTCTCATTTTTTAGAATATAGTCAGGCCTGGTCACTCTTTTTGCTATTAGTAGCGACTCCATTCCAAAGTCTGATTCCATAAATAGTAGTCACTCTAGGTATTAGGATTTTCTGCGATATTAAGTACAAGGGTAATACTAGTCTCAGTTTGCCAGAAATTACCTCTCATTCTGTCCAACTTTGTCTAGTATTCCCCTTGTATCTGAGATGGTCAGTATTTCAAATAGTGCTGTTGGTTTCTTTTGTTTGGTTAACATATATAGCATGTAATTTTATACTCATAACATAATACAACAATTATGTTTTCATGTTTTAATGTATGTTCTAATTTTCAGAAACTTCCTTCACTAAATAGCATATTTTATTTAAGACCTTATTTCCATTCACTAAAGTCAGATTATAGCAGGTATTAATTTAATATTTTTATTATTTGTTCAATGAGTTGACAATTATTTGCTTCATTAACATTATTATGTTATGAGAGTTTAATTATAAGATTAAAGATTCAGCTTTTTGTTTTTCTATGAGTATTATAAAATTGAAAATACTAATTGATTGTCATAATTTATTGTTTAAAAATTAAAATTAATTAGTCAGATTTAAATATGAATTATAGAGTTAAAAATGGAACAACCTAAATTAATTGTCCTCAGCTTAAAAGCTCCTTAAAACTAAATGTGGAGAACAATGACACGGATCGCTTCTGAAATGTTAATCCTTTTTTAGTCGCAAGTTGGAGTTGAATAAAGAATTGACCAGTTCAGAAGAATCATGAAATCTAGAAGGCCTCAGTATTATTTGCTTTCAACAATGCTGCTTCATCTTGAATGGCTCATTTCTTCAGCGTCAATCTTAATGATCAGGTTTATTCGTTTTATTATTTGAATAATAATATTCTGTCTCTTTATTTTGGTAGAACAATTAAACGCACGCTCCCTTAGCATCCGCCCGAAATACAGCCGAAAGTACAAGTGTGATACTAGGTTTACTTCTTTGTATTTGCGTAGGGATGTAGTAACCCTAGGATTTTCAGTCATCTTAAATACGAGGGTAATATTAGTGTCAGTTGGCCAGAATTTATCTCCTTCTGTCCGACTTTGTCTAGTATTCCCCTTGTATCTAAGATGTTCAGTATTATGAATAGTGCTTTTTTTTTTTGTTAACATATATAGGTGTTAATTTTATTCTCCATCGTTTAACTAGGATTTCATATTTTATGTTGTCATGCTTAGGATTATGTCGAATAGGCACTTATTATTTAGTCGCTAGGGGAGGTGGCAGTACTATTTCCCAAATTTTAGAATATAGTCAGCCCTGGTCACTATTTGTTCTATTAGTAGCGGCTCCATTCCATAGTCTGATTCTAAAATAGTAGTCACTCTAGATATTAGGATTTTCTGCGATATTAAGTACAACGGTAATACTAGGTCTACTTCTTTGTATTTGCATAGAGATGTGGTAACCCTAGGATTTTCACTCATCTTAAATACTAGTGTCAGTTGATCAGAATTTACCTCCTTCTGTCCGACTTTGTCTAGTATTTCCCTTGTATCTAAGATGGTCAGTATAAAGAATAGTGCTGTTGGTTTTTTTTAATTTTCGGTAACATATATAGGCTTTAATTTCATGCTCCATCTTCTCACTAGGATTTCATATTTTATTTTTAATGCTTAGGGTAAAGTCGAATAGGCCCTTATTCTTCAATTGCGTTCAATTTGTAGCTTAGTGTTAAGTCGACTAAGTCCTTAATCTTCAGTTGTCGTATGGGATTTGTGGTACTATCTCTCAATTTTCTGATTATTGTCTCCCCTGGTCACTCTTTTTTCTATTAGTAGTTGCTCCATTCCATAGTCTGATTCTAAAATTGTAGTCATTCTAGGTGTTAGGATGTTCTACGAGATTTCCGACATCTTAAGTAAAAGGGTAATACTAGGTCTATCTTTTTTATTGGCATAGGGATGTGGTGTAGTAGGATTTTCAGTCATCTTAAATACAACAGTAATACTAGTCTGAGTTGGCCAGAATTTACCTCTCATTCTGTCCAACTTTGTCTAGTATTCATCTTGTATCTAAGATGGTCAGTATTTCGAATAGTGCTGTTGGTTTTTTTTTTTTTTTTCGGTAACATATATAGGCTGTAATTTCATGCTCTATCGTTTAACTAGGATTTCATATTTTATGTTTTAATGCTTAGGGTAAAGTCGAATAGGCCCTTAAACTTTTTTTGCGCAGGGAGGTTACGGTACCATCTTCTAATTTTTAGAATATAGTATGCCCTGGTCACTCTTTTTTCTATTAGCGGTTGCTCCCATCCATAGTCTGATTCTAAAATAGTAGTCATTCTTAGGATTTACTACGAGATTTCCGACATCTTAAGTAAAAGGGTAATACTAGGTCTATCTTTTTTATTGGCTTAGGGATGTAGTGTAGTAGGATTTTCAGTCATCTTAAATACAAGGGTAATACTAGGCTGAGTTGGCCAGACTTTACCTCTCATTCTGTCCAACTTTGTCTAGTATTCCTCTTGTATCTGACATGGTCAGTATTTCAAATAGTGCTGTTTTTTTTTTTGGTTAACATATATAGTTGTTAATTTTATTCTCCATCGTTTAACTAGGATTTCATATTTTATGTTGTCATGCTTAGGATTACGTCGAATAGGCACTTATTATTTAGTCGCTATGGGAGGTGGCAGTACTATTTCCCAGATTTTAGAATATAGTCAGCCCTGGTCACTATTTGTTCTATTAGTAGCGGCTCCATTCCATAGTCTGATTCTAAAATAGTAGTCACTATAGGTATTAGGATTTTCTGCGATATTAAGTACAAGGGTAATACTAGGTCTACTTCTTTGTATTTGCATAGAGATGTGGTAACCCTAGGATTTTCAGTCATCTTAAATACAAGGGTAATACTAGGCTGAGTTGGCCAGACTTTACCTCTCATTCTGTCCAACTTTGTCTAGTATTCCTCTTGTATCTGACATGGTCAGTATTTCAAATAGTGCTGTTTTTTTTTTTGGTTAACATATATAGTTGTTAATTTTATTCTCCATCGTTTAACTAGGATTTCATATTTTATGTTGTCATGCTTAGGCATAAGTCGAACAGGCCCTTATTCTTCAATTGCGTAAGGAGGTAGCGGTACCATTTCTCATTTTTTAGAATATAGTCAGGCCTGGTCACTCTTTTTGCTATTAGTAGCGACTCCATTCCAAAGTCTGATTCCATAAATAGTAGTCACTCTAGGTATTAGGATTTTCTGCGATATTAAGTACAAGGGTAATACTAGTCTCAGTTTGCCAGAAATTACCTCTCATTCTGTCCAACTTTGTCTAGTATTCCCCTTGTATCTGACATGGTCAGTATTTCAAATAGTGCTGTTTTTTTTTTTTTTAACATATATAAGTGTTAATTTTATTCTCCATCGTTTAACTAGGATTTCATATTTTATGTTGTCATGCTTAGGATTACGTCGAATAGGCACTTATTATTTAGTCGCTATGGGAGGTGGCAGTACTATTTCCCAGATTTTAGAATATAGTCAGCCCTGGTCACTATTTGTTCTATTAGTAGCGGCTCCATTCCATAGTCTGATTCTAAAATAGTAGTCACTATAGGTATTAGGATTTTCTGCGATATTAAGTACAAGGGTAATACTAGGTCTACTTCTTTGTATTTGCATAGAGATGTGGTAACCCTAGGATTTTCAGTCATCTTAAATACAAGGGTAATACTAGGCTGAGTTGGCCAGACTTTACCTCTCATTCTGTCCAACTTTGTCTAGTATTCCTCTTGTATCTGACATGGTCAGTATTTCAAATAGTGCTGTTTTTTTTTTTGGTTAACATATATAGTTGTTAATTTTATTCTCCATCGTTTAACTAGGATTTCATATTTTATGTTGTCATGCTTAGGCATAAGTCGAACAGGCCCTTATTCTTCAATTGCGTAAGGAGGTAGCGGTACCATTTCTCATTTTTTAGAATATAGTCAGGCCTGGTCACTCTTTTTGCTATTAGTAGCGACTCCATTCCAAAGTCTGATTCCATAAATAGTAGTCACTCTAGGTATTAGGATTTTCTGCGATATTAAGTACAAGGGTAATACTAGTCTCAGTTTGCCAGAAATTACCTCTCATTCTGTCCAACTTTGTCTAGTATTCCCCTTGTATCTGAGATGGTCAGTATTTCAAATAGTGCTGTTGGTTTCTTTTGTTTGGTTAACATATATAGCATGTAATTTTATACTCATAACATAATACAACAATTATGTTTTCATGTTTTAATGTATGTTCTAATTTTCAGAAACTTCCTTCACTAAATAGCATATTTTATTTAAGACCTTATTTCCATTCACTAAAGTCAGATTATAGCAGGTATTAATTTAATATTTTTATTATTTGTTCAATGAGTTGACAATTATTTGCTTCATTAACATTATTATGTTATGAGAGTTTAATTATAAGATTAAAGATTCAGCTTTTTGTTTTTCTATGAGTATTATAAAATTGAAAATACTAATTGATTGTTATAATTTATTGTTTAAAAATTAAAATTAATTAGTCAGATTTAAATATGAATTATAGAGTTAAAAATGGAACAACCTAAATTAATTGTCCTCAGCTTAAAAGCTCCTTAAAACTAAATGTGGAGAACAATGACACGGATCGCTTCTGAAATGTTAATCCTTTTTTAGTCGCAAGTTGGAGTTGAATAAAGAATTGACCAGTTCAGAAGAATCATGAAATCTAGAAGGCCTCAGTATTATTTGCTTTCAACAATGCTGCTTCATCTTGAATGGCTCATTTCTTCAGCGTCAATCTTCATGATCAGGTTTATTCGTTTTATTATTTGAATAATAATATTCTGTCTCTTTATTTTGGTAGAACAATTAAACGCACGCTCCCTTAGCATCCGCCCGAAATACAGCCGAAAGTACAAGTGTGATACTAGGTTTACTTCTTTGTATTTGCATAGGGATGTGGTAACCCTAGGATTTTCAGTCATCTTAAATACGAGGGTAATATTAGTGTCAGTTGGCCAGAATTTATCTCCTTCTGTCCGACTTTGTCTAGTATTCCCCTTGTATCTAAGATGTTCAGTATTATGAATAGTGCTTTTTTTTTTTGTTAACATATATAGGTGTTAATTTTATTCTCCATCGTTTAACTAGGATTTCATATTTTATGTTGTCATGCTTAGGATTATGTCGAATAGGCACTTATTATTTAGTCGCTAGGGGAGGTGGCAGTACTATTTCCCAAATTTTAGAATATAGTCAGCCCTGGTCACTATTTGTTCTATTAGTAGCGGCTCCATTCCATAGTCTGATTCTAAAATAGTAGTCACTCTAGATATTAGGATTTTCTGCGATATTAAGTACAACGGTAATACTAGGTCTACTTCTTTGTATTTGCATAGAGATGTGGTAACCCTAGGATTTTCACTCATCTTAAATACTAGTGTCAGTTGATCAGAATTTACCTCCTTCTGTCCGACTTTGTCTAGTATTTCCCTTGTATCTAAGATGGTCAGTATAAAGAATAGTGCTGTTGGTTTTTTTTAATTTTCGGTAACATATATAGGCTTTAATTTCATGCTCCATCTTCTCACTAGGATTTCATATTTTATTTTTAATGCTTAGGGTAAAGTCGAATAGGCCCTTATTCTTCAATTGCGTTCAATTTGTAGCTTAGTGTTAAGTCGACTAAGTCCTTAATCTTCAGTTGTCGTATGGGATTTGTGGTACCATCTCTCAATTTTCTGATTATTGTCTCCCCTGGTCACTCTTTTTTCTATTAGTAGTTGCTCCATTCCATAGTCTGATTCTAAAATTGTAGTCATTCTAGGTGTTAGGATGTTCTACGAGATTTCCGACATCTTAAGTAAAAGGGTAATACTAGGTCTATCTTTTTTATTGGCATAGGGATGTGGTGTAGTAGGATTTTCAGTCATCTTAAATACAACAGTAATACTAGTCTGAGTTGGCCAGAATTTACCTCTCATTCTGTCCAACTTTGTCTAGTATTCATCTTGTATCTAAGATGGTCAGTATTTCGAATAGTGCTGTTGGTTTTTTTTTTTTTTTTCGGTAACATATATAGGCTGTAATTTCATGCTCTATCGTTTAACTAGGATTTCATATTTTATGTTTTAATGCTTAGGGTAAAGTCGAATAGGCCCTTAAACTTTTTTTGCGCAGGGAGGTTACGGTACCATCTTCTAATTTTTAGAATATAGTATGCCCTGGTCACTCTTTTTTCTATTAGCGGTTGCTCCCATCCATAGTCTGATTCTAAAATAGTAGTCATTCTTAGGATTTACTACGAGATTTCCGACATCTTAAGTAAAAGGGTAATACTAGGTCTATCTTTTTTATTGGCTTAGGGATGTAGTGTAGTAGGATTTTCAGTCATCTTAAATACAAAGGTAATACTAGTCTGAGTTGGCCAGAATTTACCTCTCATTCTGTCCAACTTTGTCTATTATTCCTCTTGTATCTGACATGGTCAGTATTTCAAATAGTGCTGTTTTTTTTTTTTTGTTAACATATATAAGTGTTAATTTTATTCTCCATCGTTTAACTAGGATTTCATATTTTATGTTGTCATGCTTAGGATTACGTCGAATAGGCACTTATTATTTAGTCGCTATGGGAGGTGGCAGTACTATTTCCCAGATTTTAGAATATAGTCAGCCCTGGTCACTATTTGTTCTATTAGTAGCGGCTCCATTCCATAGTCTGATTCTAAAATAGTAGTCACTATAGGTATTAGGATTTTCTGCGATATTAAGTACAAGGGTAATACTAGGTCTACTTCTTTGTATTTGCATAGAGATGTGGTAACCCTAGGATTTTCAGTCATCTTAAATACAAGGGTAATACTAGGCTGAGTTGGCCAGACTTTACCTCTCATTCTGTCCAACTTTGTCTAGTATTCCTCTTGTATCTGACATGGTCAGTATTTCAAATAGTGCTGTTTTTTTTTTTGGTTAACATATATAGTTGTTAATTTTATTCTCCATCGTTTAACTAGGATTTCATATTTTATGTTGTCATGCTTAGGCATAAGTCGAACAGGCCCTTATTCTTCAATTGCGTAAGGAGGTAGCGGTACCATTTCTCATTTTTTAGAATATAGTCAGGCCTGGTCACTCTTTTTGCTATTAGTAGCGACTCCATTCCAAAGTCTGATTCCATAAATAGTAGTCACTCTAGGTATTAGGATTTTCTGCGATATTAAGTACAAGGGTAATACTAGTCTCAGTTTGCCAGAAATTACCTCTCATTCTGTCCAACTTTGTCTAGTATTCCCCTTGTATCTGAGATGGTCAGTATTTCAAATAGTGCTGTTGGTTTCTTTTGTTTGGTTAACATATATAGCATGTAATTTTATACTCATAACATAATACAACAATTATGTTTTCATGTTTTAATGTATGTTCTAATTTTCAGAAACTTCCTTCACTAAATAGCATATTTTATTTAAGACCTTATTTCCATTCACTAAAGTCAGATTATAGCAGGTATTAATTTAATATTTTTATTATTTGTTCAATGAGTTGACAATTATTTGCTTCATTAACATTATTATGTTATGAGAGTTTAATTATAAGATTAAAGATTCAGCTTTTTGTTTTTCTATGAGTATTATAAAATTGAAAATACTAATTGATTGTCATAATTTATTGTTTAAAAATTAAAATTAATTAGTCAGATTTAAATATGAATTATAGAGTTAAAAATGGAACAACCTAAATTAATTGTCCTCAGCTTAAAAGCTCCTTAAAACTAAATGTGGAGAACAATGACACGGATCGCTTCTGAAATGTTAATCCTTTTTTAGTCGCAAGTTGGAGTTGAATAAAGAATTGACCAGTTCAGAAGAATCATGAAATCTAGAAGGCCTCAGTATTATTTGCTTTCAACAATGCTGCTTCATCTTGAATGGCTCATTTCTTCAGCGTCAATCTTCATGATCAGGTTTATTCGTTTTATTATTTGAATAATAATATTCTGTCTCTTTATTTTGGTAGAACAATTAAACGCACGCTCCCTTAGCATCCGCCCGAAATACAGCCGAAAGTACAAGTGTGATACTAGGTTTACTTCTTTGTATTTGCATAGGGATGTGGTAACCCTAGGATTATCAGTCATCTTAAATACGAGGGTAATATTAGTGTCAGTTGGCCAGAATTTATCTCCTTCTGTCCGACTTTGTCTAGTATTCCCCTTGTATCTAAGATGTTCAGTATTATGAATAGTGCTTTTTTTTTTTGTTAACATATATAGGTGTTAATTTTATTCTCCATCGTTTAACTAGGATTTCATATTTTATGTTGTCATGCTTAGGATTATGTCGAATAGGCACTTATTATTTAGTCGCTAGGGGAGGTGGCAGTACTATTTCCCAAATTTTAGAATATAGTCAGCCCTGGTCACTATTTGTTCTATTAGTAGCGGCTCCATTCCATAGTCTGATTCTAAAATAGTAGTCACTCTAGATATTAGGATTTTCTGCGATATTAAGTACAACGGTAATACTAGGTCTACTTCTTTGTATTTGCATAGAGATGTGGTAACCCTAGGATTTTCAGTCATCTTAAATACTAGTGTCAGTTGATCAGAATTTACCTCCTTCTGTCCGACTTTGTCTAGTATTTCCCTTGTATCTAAGATGGTCAGTATAAAGAATAGTGCTGTTGGTTTTTTTTAATTTTCGGTAACATATATAGGCTTTAATTTCATGCTCCATCTTCTCACTAGGATTTCATATTTTATTTTTAATGCTTAGGGTAAAGTCGAATAGGCCCTTATTCTTCAATTGCGTTCAATTTGTAGCTTAGTGTTAAGTCGACTAAGTCCTTAATCTTCAGTTGTCGTATGGGATTTGTGGTACCATCTCTCAATTTTCTGATTATTGTCTCCCCTGGTCACTCTTTTTTCTATTAGTAGTTGCTCCATTCCATAGTCTGATTCTAAAATTGTAGTCATTCTAGGTGTTAGGATGTTCTACGAGATTTCCGACATCTTAAGTAAAAGGGTAATACTAGGTCTATCTTTTTTATTGGCATAGGGATGTGGTGTAGTAGGATTTTCAGTCATCTTAAATACAACAGTAATACTAGTCTGAGTTGGCCAGAATTTACCTCTCATTCTGTCCAACTTTGTCTAGTATTCATCTTGTATCTAAGATGGTCAGTATTTCGAATAGTGCTGTTGGTTTTTTTTTTTTTTTCGGTAACATATATAGGCTGTAATTTCATGCTCTATCGTTTAACTAGGATTTCATATTTTATGTTTTAATGCTTAGGGTAAAGTCGAATAGGCCCTTAAACTTTTTTTGCGCAGGGAGGTTACGGTACCATCTTCTAATTTTTAGAATATAGTATGCCCTGGTCACTCTTTTTTCTATTAGCAGTTGCTCCCATCCATAGTCTGATTCTAAAATAGTAGTCATTCTTAGGATTCACTACGAGATTTCCGACATTTTAGGTAAAAGGGTAATACTAGGTCTATCTTTTTTATCGGCTTAGGGATGTGGTATAGTAGGATTTTCAGTCATCTTAAATACAACGGTAATACTAGTCTGAGTTGGCCAGAATTTACCTCTCATTCTGTCCAACTTTGTCTATTATTCCTCTTGTATCTGACATGGTCAGTATTTCAAATAGTGCTGTTTTTTTTTTTTTGTTAACATATATAGGTGTTAATTTTATTCTCCATCGTTTAACTAGGATTTCATATTTTATGTTGTCATGCTTAGGATTATGTCAAATAGGCACTTATTATTTAGTCGCTAGGGGAGGTGGCAGTACCATTTCTCATTTTTTAGAATATAGTTAGGCCTGGTCACTCTTTTTGCTATTAGTAGCGGCTCCATTCCAAAGTCTGATTCTAAAATAGTAGTCATTCTAGGTATTAGGATTTTCTGCGATATTAAGTACAAGGGTAATAATAGGTCTACTTCTTTGTATTTGCATAGAGATGTGGTAACCCTAGGATTTTCAGTCATCTTAAATACAAGGGCAATACTGAACCGATTTGGCCAGACTTTACCTCTCATTCTGTCCAACTTTGTCTAGTATTCCTCTTGTATCTAAGATGGTCAGTATTACGAATAGTGCTGTTTGTTTTTTCATTTGGGTAACATATATAGGCTGTAATTTCATACTCCAACTTTTCACTAGGATTTCATATTTTATGTGTTAATGCTTAGGCATAAGTCGAATAGGCCCTTATTCTTCAAATAAATAGGGAGGTAGCAGTACCATTTCTCATTTTTTAGAATATAGTCAGGCCTGGTCACTCTTTTTGCTATTAGTAGCGGCTCCATTCCAAAGTCTGATTCAAAAATAGTAGTCACTCTAGGTATTAGGATATTCTGCGATATTAAGAGCAAGGGTAATACTAGGTCTTCTTCTTTCTATTTGCGTAGGGATGTGTTAACCCTAGGATTTTCAGTCGTCTTAAATACAAGGGTAATATTAGTCTCAGTTGGCCAGAATTTACCTCTCATTCTGCCCAACTTTTTCTATTATTCCTCTTGTATATAAGATGGTCATTACTACGAAAAGTGCTGTTTGCTTTTTTTAATGTGGGTAACATATATAGGCTGTAATTTCATACTCCAACTTTTCACTAGGATTTCATATTTTATGTGTTAATGCTTAGGCATAAATCGAATAGGCCCTTATTCTTCAAATGCGTAGGGAGGTAGCAGTACCATTTCTCATTTTTTAGAATATAGTCAGGCCTGGTCACTCTTTTTGCTATTAGTAGCGGCTCCATTCCAAAGTCTGATTCAAAAATAGTAGTCACTCTAGGTATTAGGATATTCTGCGATATTAAGAGCAAGGGTAATACTAGGTCTTCTTCTTTCTATTTGCGTAGGGATGTGTTAACCCTAGGATTTTCAGTCGTCTTAAATACAAGGGTAATATTAGTCTCAGTTGGCCAGAATTTACCTCTCATTCTGTCCAACTTTTTCTATTATTCCTCTTGTATATAAGATGGTCATTACTACGAAAAGTGCTGTTTGCTTTTTTTAATGTGGGTAACATATATAGGCTTTAATTTCATACTCCATCTTTTCAATAGGATTTTATATTTTATGTTTTAATGCTTAGGGTAAAGTCGAAAAGGCCCTTTTTCCTCAATTGCGTAGGGAAGTAGTGGTAGCATTCCTCATTTTTTAGAATATAGTCAGGCCTTGTCACTCTTTTTGCTATTAGTAGCGGCTCCATTCCAAAGTCTGATTCAAAAATAGTAGTCACTCTAGGTAAGAGGATATTCTGCGATATTAAGTACAAGGGTAATACTAGGTCTACTTCTTTGTATTTGCATAGGGATGTGGTAACCTTAGGATTTTCAGTCATCTTAAATACAATGGTAATACTAGACTGAGTTGGCCAGACTTTACCTCTCATTCTGTCCAACTTTGTCTAGTATTCCTCTTGTATCTGACATGGTCAGTATTTCAAATAGTGCTGTTTTTTTTTTTGGTTAACATATATAGTTGTTAATTTTATTCTCCATCGTTTAACTAGGATTTCATATTTTATGTTGTCATGCTTAGGCATAAGTCGAACAGGCCCTTATTCTTCAATTGCGTAAGGAGGTAGCGGTACCATTTCTCATTTTTTAGAATATAGTCAGGCCTGGTCACTCTTTTTGCTATTAGTAGCGACTCCATTCCAAAGTCTGATTCCATAAATAGTAGTCACTCTAGGTATTAGGATTTTCTGCGATATTAAGTACAAGGGTAATACTAGTCTCAGTTTGCCAGAAATTACCTCTCATTCTGTCCAACTTTGTCTAGTATTCCCCTTGTATCTGAGATGGTCAGTATTTCAAATAGTGCTGTTGGTTTCTTTTGTTTGGTTAACATATATAGCATGTAATTTTATACTCATAACATAATACAACAATTATGTTTTCATGTTTTAATGTATGTTCTAATTTTCAGAAACTTCCTTCACTAAATAGCATATTTTATTTAAGACCTTATTTCCATTCACTAAAGTCAGATTATAGCAGGTATTAATTTAATATTTTTATTATTTGTTCAATGAGTTGACAATTATTTGCTTCATTAACATTATTATGTTATGAGAGTTTAATTATAAGATTAAAGATTCAGCTTTTTGTTTTTCTATGAGTATTATAAAATTGAAAATACTAATTGATTGTCATAATTTATTGTTTAAAAATTAAAATTAATTAGTCAGATTTAAATATGAATTATAGAGTTAAAAATGGAACAACCTAAATTAATTGTCCTCAGCTTAAAAGCTCCTTAAAACTAAATGTGGAGAACAATGACACGGATCGCTTCTGAAATGTTAATCCTTTTTTAGTCGCAAGTTGGAGTTGAATAAAGAATTGACCAGTTCAGAAGAATCATGAAATCTAGAAGGCCTCAGTATTATTTGCTTTCAACAATGCTGCTTCATCTTGAATGGCTCATTTCTTCAGCGTCAATCTTCATGATCAGGTTTATTCGTTTTATTATTTGAATAATAATATTCTGTCTCTTTATTTTGGTAGAACAATTAAACGCACGCTCCCTTAGCATCCGCCCGAAATACAGCCGAAAGTACAAGTGTGATACTAGGTTTACTTCTTTGTATTTGCATAGGGATGTGGTAACCCTAGGATTTTCAGTCATCTTAAATACGAGGGTAATATTAGTGTCAGTTGGCCAGAATTTATCTCCTTCTGTCCGACTTTGTCTAGTATTCCCCTTGTATCTAAGATGTTCAGTATTATGAATAGTGCTTTTTTTTTTTGTTAACATATATAGGTGTTAATTTTATTCTCCATCGTTTAACTAGGATTTCATATTTTATGTTGTCATGCTTAGGATTATGTCGAATAGGCACTTATTATTTAGTCGCTAGGGGAGGTGGCAGTACTATTTCCCAAATTTTAGAATATAGTCAGCCCTGGTCACTATTTGTTCTATTAGTAGCGGCTCCATTCCATAGTCTGATTCTAAAATAGTAGTCACTCTAGATATTAGGATTTTCTGCGATATTAAGTACAACGGTAATACTAGGTCTACTTCTTTGTATTTGCATAGAGATGTGGTAACCCTAGGATTTTCACTCATCTTAAATACTAGTGTCAGTTGATCAGAATTTACCTCCTTCTGTCCGACTTTGTCTAGTATTTCCCTTGTATCTAAGATGGTCAGTATAAAGAATAGTGCTGTTGGTTTTTTTTAATTTTCGGTAACATATATAGGCTTTAATTTCATGCTCCATCTTCTCACTAGGATTTCATATTTTATTTTTAATGCTTAGGGTAAAGTCGAATAGGCCCTTATTCTTCAATTGCGTTCAATTTGTAGCTTAGTGTTAAGTCGACTAAGTCCTTAATCTTCAGTTGTCGTATGGGATTTGTGGTACCATCTCTCAATTTTCTGATTATTGTCTCCCCTGGTCACTCTTTTTTCTATTAGTAGTTGCTCCATTCCATAGTCTGATTCTAAAATTGTAGTCATTCTAGGTGTTAGGATGTTCTACGAGATTTCCGACATCTTAAGTAAAAGGGTAATACTAGGTCTATCTTTTTTATTGGCATAGGGATGTGGTGTAGTAGGATTTTCAGTCATCTTAAATACAACAGTAATACTAGTCTGAGTTGGCCAGAATTTACCTCTCATTCTGTCCAACTTTGTCTAGTATTCATCTTGTATCTAAGATGGTCAGTATTTCGAATAGTGCTGTTGGTTTTTTTTTTTTTTTTCGGTAACATATATAGGCTGTAATTTCATGCTCTATCGTTTAACTAGGATTTCATATTTTATGTTTTAATGCTTAGGGTAAAGTCGAATAGGCCCTTAAACTTTTTTTGCGCAGGGAGGTTACGGTACCATCTTCTAATTTTTAGAATATAGTATGCCCTGGTCACTCTTTTTTCTATTAGCGGTTGCTCCCATCCATAGTCTGATTCTAAAATAGTAGTCATTCTTAGGATTTACTACGAGATTTCCGACATCTTAAGTAAAAGGGTAATACTAGGTCTATCTTTTTTATTGGCTTAGGGATGTAGTGTAGTAGGATTTTCAGTCATCTTAAATAGAAAGGTAATACTAGTCTGAGTTGGCCAGAATTTACCTCTCATTCTGTCCAACTTTGTCTATTATTCCTCTTGTATCTGACATGGTCAGTATTTCAAATAGTGCTGTTTTTTTTTTTTTTTAACATATATAAGTGTTAATTTTATTCTCCATCGTTTAACTAGGATTTCATATTTTATGTTGTCATGCTTAGGATTACGTCGAATAGGCACTTATTATTTAGTCGCTATGGGAGGTGGCAGTACTATTTCCCAGATTTTAGAATATAGTCAGCCCTGGTCACTATTTGTTCTATTAGTAGCGGCTCCATTCCATAGTCTGATTCTAAAATAGTAGTCACTATAGGTATTAGGATTTTCTGCGATATTAAGTACAAGGGTAATACTAGGTCTACTTATTTGTATTTGCATAGAGATGTGGTAACCCTAGGATTTTCAGTCATCTTAAATACAAGGGTAATACTAGGCTGAGTTGGCCAGACTTTACCTCTCATTCTGTCCAACTTTGTCTAGTATTCCTCTTGTATCTGACATGGTCAGTATTTCAAATAGTGCTGTTTTTTTTTTTGGTTAACATATATAGTTGTTAATTTTATTCTCCATCGTTTAACTAGGATTTCATATTTTATGTTGTCATGCTTAGGCATAAGTCGAACAGGCCCTTATTCTTCAATTGCGTAAGGAGGTAGCGGTACCATTTCTCATTTTTTAGAATATAGTCAGGCCTGGTCACTCTTTTTGCTATTAGTAGCGACTCCATTCCAAAGTCTGATTCCATAAATAGTAGTCACTCTAGGTATTAGGATTTTCTGCGATATTAAGTACAAGGGTAATACTAGTCTCAGTTTGCCAGAAATTACCCCTCATTCTGTCCAACTTTGTCTAGTATTCCCCTTGTATCTGACATGGTCAGTATTTCAAATAGTGCTGTTTTTTTTTTTTTAACATATATAAGTGTTAATTTTATTCTCCATCGTTTAACTAGGATTTCATATTTTATGTTGTCATGCTTAGGATTACGTCGAATAGGCACTTATTATTTAGTCGCTATGGGAGGTGGCAGTACTATTTCCCAGATTTTAGAATATAGTCAGCCCTGGTCACTATTTGTTCTATTAGTAGCGGCTCCATTCCATAGTCTGATTCTAAAATAGTAGTCACTATAGGTATTAGGATTTTCTGCGATATTAAGTACAAGGGTAATACTAGGTCTACTTCTTTGTATTTGCATAGAGATGTGGTAACCCTAGGATTTTCAGTCATCTTAAATACAAGGGTAATACTAGGCTGAGTTGGCCAGACTTTACCTCTCATTCTGTCCAACTTTGTCTAGTATTCCTCTTGTATCTGACATGGTCAGTATTTCAAATAGTGCTGTTTTTTTTTTTGGTTAACATATATAGTTGTTAATTTTATTCTCCATCGTTTAACTAGGATTTCATATTTTATGTTGTCATGCTTAGGCATAAGTCGAACAGGCCCTTATTCTTCAATTGCGTAAGGAGGTAGCGGTACCATTTCTCATTTTTTAGAATATAGTCAGGCCTGGTCACTCTTTTTGCTATTAGTAGCGACTCCATTCCAAAGTCTGATTCCATAAATAGTAGTCACTCTAGGTATTAGGATTTTCTGCGATATTAAGTACAAGGGTAATACTAGTCTCAGTTTGCCAGAAATTACCTCTCATTCTGTCCAACTTTGTCTAGTATTCCCCTTGTATCTGAGATGGTCAGTATTTCAAATAGTGCTGTTGGTTTCTTTTGTTTGGTTAACATATATAGCATGTAATTTTATACTCATAACATAATACAACAATTATGTTTTCATGTTTTAATGTATGTTCTAATTTTCAGAAACTTCCTTCACTAAATAGCATATTTTATTTAAGACCTTATTTCCATTCACTAAAGTCAGATTATAGCAGGTATTAATTTAATATTTTTATTATTTGTTCAATGAGTTGACAATTATTTGCTTCATTAACATTATTATGTTATGAGAGTTTAATTATAAGATTAAAGATTCAGCTTTTTGTTTTTCTATGAGTATTATAAAATTGAAAATACTAATTGATTGTCATAATTTATTGTTTAAAAATTAAAATTAATTAGTCAGATTTAAATATGAATTATAGAGTTAAAAATGGAACAACCTAAATTAATTGTCCTCAGCTTAAAAGCTCCTTAAAACTAAATGTGGAGAACAATGACACGGATCGCTTCTGAAATGTTAATCCTTTTTTAGTCGCAAGTTGGAGTTGAATAAAGAATTGACCAGTTCAGAAGAATCATGAAATCTAGAAGGCCTCAGTATTATTTGCTTTCAACAATGCTGCTTCATCTTGAATGGCTCATTTCTTCAGCGTCAATCTTCATGATCAGGTTTATTCGTTTTATTATTTGAATAATAATATTCTGTCTCTTTATTTTGGTAGAACAATTAAACGCACGCTCCCTTAGCATCCGCCCGAAATACAGCCGAAAGTACAAGTGTGATACTAGGTTTACTTCTTTGTATTTGCATAGGGATGTGGTAACCCTAGGATTTTCAGTCATCTTAAATACGAGGGTAATATTAGTGTCAGTTGGCCAGAATTTATCTCCTTCTGTCCGACTTTGTCTAGTATTCCCCTTGTATCTAAGATGTTCAGTATTATGAATAGTGCTTTTTTTTTTTGTTAACATATATAGGTGTTAATTTTATTCTCCATCGTTTAACTAGGATTTCATATTTTATGTTGTCATGCTTAGGATTATGTCGAATAGGCACTTATTATTTAGTCGCTAGGGGAGGTGGCAGTAATATTTCCCAAATTTTAGAATATAGTCAGCCCTGGTCACTATTTGTTCTATTAGTAGCGGCTCCATTCCATAGTCTGATTCTAAAATAGTAGTCACTCTAGATATTAGGATTTTCTGCGATATTAAGTACAACGGTAATACTAGGTCTACTTCTTTGTATTTGCATAGAGATGTGGTAACCCTAGGATTTTCACTCATCTTAAATACTAGTGTCAGTTGATCAGAATTTACCTCCTTCTGTCCGACTTTGTCTAGTATTTCCCTTGTATCTAAGATGGTCAGTATAAAGAATAGTGCTGTTGGTTTTTTTAATTTTCGGTAACATATATAGGCTTTAATTTCATGCTCCATCTTCTCACTAGGATTTCATATTTTATTTTTAATGCTTAGGGTAAAGTCGAATAGGCCCTTATTCTTCAATTGCGTTCAATTTGTAGCTTAGTGTTAAGTCGACTAAGTCCTTAATCTTCAGTTGTCGTATGGGATTTGTGGTACCATCTCTCAATTTTCTGATTATTGTCTCCCCTGGTCACTCTTTTTTCTATTAGTAGTTGCTCCATTCCATAGTCTGATTCTAAAATTGTAGTCATTCTAGGTGTTAGGATGTTCTACGAGATTTCCGACATCTTAAGTAAAAGAGTAATACTAGGTCTATCTTTTTTATTGGCATAGGGATGTGGTGTAGTAGGATTTTCAGTCATCTTAAATACAACAGTAATACTAGTCTGAGTTGGCCAGAATTTACCTCTCATTCTGTCCAACTTTGTCTAGTATTCATCTTGTATCTAAGATGGTCAGTATTTCGAATAGTGCTGTTGGTTTTTTTTTTTTTTTCGGTAACATATATAGGCTGTAATTTCATGCTCTATCGTTTAACTAGGATTTCATATTTTATGTTTTAATGCTTAGGGTAAAGTCGAATAGGCCCTTAAACTTTTTTTGCGCAGGGAGGTTACGGTACCATCTTCTAATTTTTAGAATATAGTATGCCCTGGTCACTCTTTTTTCTATTAGCAGTTGCTCCCATCCATAGTCTGATTCTAAAATAGTAGTCATTCTTAGGATTCACTACGAGATTTCCGACATTTTAGGTAAAAGGGTAATACTAGGTCTATCTTTTTTATCGGCTTAGGGATGTGGTATAGTAGGATTTTCAGTCATCTTAAATACAACGGTAATACTAGTCTGAGTTGGCCAGAATTTACCTCTCATTCTGTCCAACTTTGTCTATTATTCCTCTTGTATCTGACATGGTCAGTATTTCAAATAGTACTGTTTTTTTTTTTTTGTTAACATATATAGGTGTTAATTTTATTCTCCATCGTTTAACTAGGATTTCATATTTTATGTTGTCATGCTTAGGATTATGTCAAATAGGCTCTTATTATTTAGTCGCTAGGGGAGGTGGCAGTACTATTTCCCAGATTTTAGAATATAGTCAGCCCTGGTCACTATTTGTTCTATTAGTAGCGGCTCCATTCCATAGTCTGATTCTAAAATAGTAGTCACTATAGGTATTAGGATTTTCTGCGATATTAAGTACAAGGGTAATACTAGGTCTACTTCTTTGTATTTGCATAGAGATGTGGTAACCCTAGGATTTTCAGTCATCTTAAATACAAGGGTAATACTAGGCTGAGTTGGCCAGACTTTACCTCTCATTCTGTCCAACTTTGTCTAGTATTCCCCTTGTATCTAAGATGGTCAGTATTTCGAATAGTGCTGTTTGTTTTTGCATTTGGGTAACATATATCGGCTGTAATTTCATACTGCAACTTTTCACTAGGATTTCATATTTTATGTGTTAATGCTTAGGCATAAGTCGAATAGGCCCTTATTCTTCAATTGCATAGGGAGGTAGCGGTACCATTTCTCATTTTTTAGAATATAGGCAGGCCTGGTCACTCTTTTTGCTATTAGTAGCGGTTCCATTCCAAAATCTGATTCTAAAATAGTAGTCACTCTAGGTATTAGGATTTTCTGCGATATTAAGGACAAGGGTAATACTAGGTCTATTTCTTTGTATTTGCATAGAGATGTGATAACCCTAGGATTTTCCGTCGTCTTAAATACAACGGTAATACTAGTCTGAGTTGGCAAGAATTTACCTCTCATTCTGTCCAACTTTGTCTAGTATTCCTCTTGTATCTAAGATGTTCAGTATTCCGAATAGTGCTGTTGGTTTTTTTAAATTTTCGGTAACATATATAGGCTGTAATTTCATGCTCTATCGTTTAACTAGGATTTCATATTTTATGTTTTAATGCTTAGGGTAAAGTCGAATAGGCCCTTAAACTTTTTTTGCGCAGGGAGGTTACGGTACCATCTTCTAATTTTTAGAATATAGTATGCCCTGGTCACTCTTTTTTCTATTAGCAGTTGCTCCCATCCATAGTCTGATTCTAAAATAGTAGTCATTCCTAGGATTCACTACGAGATTTCCGACATTTTAGGTAAAAGGGTAATACTAGGTCTATCTTTTTTATCGGCTTAGGGATGTGGTATAGTAGGATTTTCAGTCATCTTAAATACAACGGTAATACTAGTCTGAGTTGGCCAGAATTTACCTCTCATTCTGTCCAACTTTGTCTATTATTCCTCTTGTATCTGACATGGTCAGTATTTCAAATAGTGCTGTTTTTTTTTTTTTGTTAACATATATAGGTGTTAATTTTATTCTCCATCGTTTAACTAGGATTTCATATTTTATGTTGTCATGCTTAGGATTATGTCAAATAGGCACTTATTATTTAGTCGCTAGGGGAGGTGGCAGTACCATTTCTCATTTTTTAGAATATAGTTAGGCCTGGTCACTCTTTTTGCTATTAGTAGCGGCTCCATTCCAAAGTCTGATTCTAAAATAGTAGTCATTCTAGGTATTAGGATTTTCTGCGATATTAAGTACAAGGGTAATACTAGGTCTACTTCTTTGTATTTGCATAGAGATGTGGTAACCCTAGGATTTTCAGTCATCTTAAATACAAGGGCAATACTGAACCGATTTGGCCAGACTTTACCTCTCATTCTGTCCAACTTTGTCTAGTATTCCTCTTGTATCTAAGATGGTCAGTATTACGAATAGTGCTGTTTGTTTTTTCATTTGGGTAACATATATAGGCTGTAATTTCATACTCCAACTTTTCACTAGGATTTCATATTTTATGTGTTAATGCTTAGGCATAAGTCGAATAGGCCCTTATTCTTCAAATGCATAGGGAGGTAGCAGTACCATTTCTCATTTTTTAGAATATAGTCAGGCCTGGTCACTCTTTTTGCTATTAGTAGCGGCTCCATTCCAAAGTCTGATTCAAAAATAGTAGTCACTCTAGGTATTAGGATATTCTGCGATATTAAGAGCAAGGGTAATACTAGGTCTTCTTCTTTCTATTTGCGTAGGGATGTGTTAACCCTAGGATTTTCAGTCGTCTTAAATACAAGGGTAATATTAGTCTCAGTTGGCCAGAATTTACCTCTCATTCTGCCCAACTTTTTCTATTATTCCTCTTGTATATAAGATGGTCATTACTACGAAAAGTGCTGTTTGCTTTTTTTAATGTGGGTAACATATATAGGCTGTAATTTCATACTCCAACTTTTCACTAGGATTTCATATTTTATGTGTTAATGCTTAGGCATAAATCGAATAGGCCCTTATTCTTCAAATGCGTAGGGAGGTAGCAGTACCATTTCTCATTTTTTAGAATATAGTCAGGCCTGGTCACTCTTTTTGCTATTAGTAGCGGCTCCATTCCAAAGTCTGATTCAAAAATAGTAGTCACTCTAGGTATTAGGATATTCTGCGATATTAAGAGCAAGGGTAATACTAGGTCTTCTTCTTTCTATTTGCGTAGGGATGTGTTAACCCTAGGATTTTCAGTCGTCTTAAATACAAGGGTAATATTAGTCTCAGTTGGCCAGAATTTACCTCTCATTCTGTCCAACTTTTTCTATTATTCCTCTTGTATATAAGATGGTCATTACTACGAAAAGTGCTGTTTGCTTTTTTTAATGTGGGTAACATATATAGGCTTTAATTTCATACTCCATCTTTTCAATAGGATTTTATATTTTATGTTTTAATGCTTAGGGTAAAGTCGAAAAGGCCCTTTTTCCTCAATTGCGTAGGGAAGTAGTGGTAGCATTCCTCATTTTTTAGAATATAGTCAGGCCTTGTCACTCTTTTTGCTATTAGTAGCGGCTCCATTCCAAAGTCTGATTCAAAAATAGTAGTCACTCTAGGTAAGAGGATATTCTGTGATATTAAGTACAAGGGTAATACTAGGTCTACTTCTTTGTATTTGCATAGGGATGTGGTAACCTTAGGATTTTCAGTCATCTTAAATACAATGGTAATACTAGACTGAGTTGGCCAGACTTTACCTCTCATTCTGTCCAACTTTGTCTAGTATTCCTGTTGTATCTAAAATGGTCAGTATTACGAATAGTGCTGTTTGTTTCTTCATTTGGGTAACATATATAGGCTGTAATTTCATACTCTAACTTTTCACTAGGATTTCATATTTTATGTGTTAATGCTTAGGCATAAGTCGAATAGGCCCTTATTCTTCAAATGCGTAGGGAGGTAGCAGTACCATTTCTCATTTTTTAGAATATAGTCGGGCCTGGTCACTCTTTTTGCTATTAGTAGCGGCTCCATTCCAAAGTCTGATTCAAAAATAGTAGTCACTCTAGGTATTAGGATATTCTGCGATATTAAGAGCAAGGGTAATACTAGGTCTTCTTCTTTCTATTTGCGTAGGGATGTGTTAACCCTAGGATTTTCAGTCGTCTTAAATACAAGGGTAATATTAGTCTCAGTTGGCCAGAATTTACCTCTCATTCTCTCCAACTTTTTCTATTATTCCTCTTGTATATAAGATGGTCATTACTACGAAAAGTGCAGTTTGCTTTTTTTAATGTGGGTAACATATATAGGCTTTAATTTCATACTCCATCTTTTCAATAGGATTTTATATTTTATGTTTTAATGCTTAGGGTAAAGTCGAAAAGGCCCTTTTTCCTCAATTGCGTAGGGAAGTAGTGGTAGCATTCCTCATTTTTTAGAATATAGTCAGGCCTTGTCACTCTTTTTGCTATTAGTAGCGGCTCCATTCCAAAGTCTGATTCAAAAATAGTAGTCACTCTAGGTAAGAGGATATTCTGCGATATTAAGTACAAGGGTAATACTAGGTCTACTTCTTTGTATTTGCATAGGGATGTGGTAACCTTAGGATTTTCAGTCATCTTAAATACAATGGTAATACTAGACTGAGCTGGCCAGACTTTACCTCTCATTCTGTCCAACTTTGTCTAGTATTCCTGTTGTATCTAAAATGGTCAGTATTACGAATAGTGCTGTTTGTTTCTTCATTTGGGTAACATATATAGGCTGTAATTTCATACTCTAACTTTTCACTAGGATTTCATATTTTATGTGTTAATGCTTAGGCATAAGTCGAATAGGCCCTTATTCTTCAAATGCGTAGGGAGGTAGCAGTACCATTTCTCATTTTTTAGAATATAGTCAGGCCTGGTCACTCTTTTTGCTATTAGTAGCGGCTCCATTCCAAAGTCTGATTCAAAAATAGTAGTCACTCTAGGTATTAGGATATTCTGCGATATTAAGAGCAAGGATAATACTAGGTCTTCTTCTTTCTATTTGCGTAGGGATGTGTTAACCCTAGGATTTTCAGTCGTCTTAAATACAAGGGTAATATTAGTCTCAGTTGGCCAGAATTTACCTCTCATTCTGTCCAACTTTTTCTATTATTCCTCTTGTATATAAGATGGTCATTACTACGAAAAGTGCTGTTTGCTTTTTTTAATGTGGGTAACATATATAGGCTGTAATTTCATACTCCAACTTTTCACTAGGATTTCATATTTTATGTGTTAATGCTTAGGCATAAGTCGAATAGGCCCTTATTCTTCAAATGCGTAGGGAGGTAGCAGTACCATTTCTCATTTTTTAGAATATAGTCAGGCCTGGTCACTCTTTTTGCTATTAGTAGCGGCTCCATTCCAAAGTCTGATTCAAAAAAAGTAGTCACTCTAGGTATTAGGATATTCTGCGATATTAAGAGCAAGGGTAATACAAGGTCTTCTTCTTTCTATTTGCGTAGGGATGTGTTAACCCTAGGATTTTCAGTCGTCTTAAATACAAGGGTAATATTAGTCTAAGTTGGCCAGAATTTACCTCTCATTCTGTCCAACTTTTTCTATTATTCCTCTTGTATATAAGATGGTCATTACTACGAAAAGTGCTGTTTGCTTTTTTTAATGTGGGTAACATATATAGGCTGTAATTTCATACTCCAACTTTTCACTAGGATTTCATATTTTATGTGTTAATGCTTAGGCATAAGTCGAATAGGCCCTTATTCTTCAAATGCGTAGGGAGGTAGCAGTACCATTTCTCATTTTTTAGATTATAGTCAGGCCTGGTCACTCTTTTTGCTATTAGTAGCGGCTCCATTCCAAAGTCTGATTCAAAAATAGTAGTCACTCTAGGTATTAGGATATTCTGCGATATTAAGAGCAAGGGTAATACTAGGTCTTCTTCTTTCTATTTGCGTAGGGATGTGTTAACCCTAGGATTTTCAGTCGTCTTAAATACAAGGGTAATATTAGTCTCAGTTGGCCAGAATTTACCTCTCATTCTGTCCAACTTTTTCTATTATTCCTCTTGTATATAAGATGGTCATTACTACGAAAAGTGCTGTTTGCTTTTTTTAATGTGGGTAACATATATAGGCTTTAATTTCATACTCCATCTTTTCAATAGGATTTTATATTTTATGTTTTAATGCTTAGGGTAAAGTCGAAAAGGCCCTTTTTCCTCAATTGCATAGGGAAGTAGTGGTAGCATTCCTCATTTTTTAGAATATAGTCAGGCCTTGTCACTCTTTTTGCTATTAGTAGCGGCTCCATTCCAAAGTCTGATTCAAAAATAGTAGTCACTCTAGGTAAGAGGATATTCTGCGATATTAAGTACAAGGGTAATACTAGGTCTACTTCTTTGTATTTGCATAGGGATGTGGTAACCCTAGGATTTTCAGTCATCTTAAATACAATGGTAATACTAGACTGAGTTGGCCAGAATTTATCTCCTTCTGTCCGACTTTGTCTAGTATTCCCCTTGTATCTAAGATGTTCAGTATTATGAATAGTGCTGTTTTTTTTTTGTTAACATATATAGGTGTTAATTTTATTCTCCATCGTTTAACTAGGATTTCATATTTTATGTTGTCATGCTTAGGATTATGTCGAATAGGCACTTATTATTTAGTCGCTAGGGGAGGTGGCAGTACTATTTCCCAAATTTTAGAATATAGTCAGCCCTGGTCACTATTTGTTCTATTAGTAGCGGCTCCATTCCATAGTCTGATTCTAAAATAGTAGTCACTCTAGATATTAGGATTTTCTGCGATATTAAGTACAACGGTAATACTAGGTCTACTTCTTTGTATTTGCATAGAGATGTGGTAACCCTAGGATTTTCACTCATCTTAAATACTAGTGTCAGTTGATCAGAATTTACCTCCTTCTGTCCGACTTTGTCTAGTATTTCCCTTGTATCTAAGATGGTCAGTATAAAGAATAGTGCTGTTGGTTTTTTTTAATTTTCGGTAACATATATAGGCTTTAATTTCATGCTCCATCTTCTCACTAGGATTTCATATTTTATTTTTAATGCTTAGGGTAAAGTCGAATAGGCCCTTATTCTTCAATTGCGTTCAATTTGTAGCTTAGTGTTAAGTCGACTAAGTCCTTAATCTTCAGTTGTCGTATGGGATTTGTGGTACCATCTCTCAATTTTCTGATTATTGTCTCCCCTGGTCACTCTTTTTTCTATTAGTAGTTGCTCCATTCCATAGTCTGATTCTAAAATTGTAGTCATTCTAGGTGTTAGGATGTTCTACGAGATTTCCGACATCTTAAGTAAAAGGGTAATACTAGGTCTATCTTTTTTATTGGCATAGGGATGTGGTGTAGTAGGATTTTCAGTCATCTTAAATACAACAGTAATACTAGTCTGAGTTGGCCAGAATTTACCTCTCATTCTGTCCAACTTTGTCTAGTATTCATCTTGTATCTAAGATGGTCAGTATTTCGAATAGTGCTGTTGGTTTTTTTTTTTTTTTCGGTAACATATATAGGCTGTAATTTCATGCTCTATCGTTTAACTAGGATTTCATATTTTATGTTTTAATGCTTAGGGTAAATTCGAATAGGCCCTTAAACTTTTTTTGCGCAGGGAGGTTACGGTACCATCTTCTAATTTTTAGAATATAGTATGCCCTGGTCACTCTTTTTTCTATTAGCAGTTGCTCCCATCCATAGTCTGATTCTAAAATAGTAGTCATTCTTAGGATTCACTACGAGATTTCCGACATTTTAGGTAAAAGGGTAATACTAGGTCTATCTTTTTTATCGGCTTAGGGATGTGGTATAGTAGGATTTTCAGTCATCTTAAATACAACGGTAATACTAGTCTGAGTTGGCCAGAATTTACCTCTCATTCTGTCCAACTTTGTCTATTATTCCTCTTGTATCTGACATGGTCAGTATTTCAAATAGTACTGTTTTTTTTTTTTTGTTAACATATATAGGTGTTAATTTTATTCTCCATCGTTTAACTAGGATTTCATATTTTATGTTGTCATGCTTAGGATTATGTCAAATAGGCACTTATTATTTAGTCGCTAGGGGAGGTGGCAGTACTATTTCCCAGATTTTAGAATATAGTCAGCCCTGGTCACTATTTGTTCTATTAGTAGCGGCTCCATTCCATAGTCTGATTCTAAAATAGTAGTCACTATAGGTATTAGGATTTTCTGCGATATTAAGTACAAGGGTAATACTAGGTCTACTTCTTTGTATTTGCATAGAGATGTGGTAACCCTAGGATTTTCAGTCATCTTAAATACAAGGGTAATACTAGGCTGAGTTGGCCAGACTTTACCTCTCATTCTGTCCAACTTTGTCTAGTATTCCCCTTGTATCTAAGATGGTCAGTATTTCGAATAGTGCTGTTTGTTTTTGCATTTGGGTAACATATATCGGCTGTAATTTCATACTGCAACTTTTCACTAGGATTTCATATTTTATGTGTTAATGCTTAGGCATAAGTCGAATAGGCCCTTATTCTTCAATTGCGTAGGGAGGTAGCGGTACCATTTCTCATTTTTTAGAATATAGGCAGGCCTGGTCACTCTTTTTGCTATTAGTAGCGGTTCCATTCCAAAATCTGATTCTAAAATAGTAGTCACTCTAGGTATTAGGATTTTCTGCGATATTAAGGACAAGGGTAATACTAGGTCTATTTCTTTGTATTTGCATAGAGATGTGATAACCCTAGGATTTTCAGTCATCTTAAATACAACAGTAATACTAGTCTGAGTTGGCCAGAATTTACCTCTCATTCTGTCCAACTTTGTCTAGTATTCCTCTTGTATCTAAGATGGTCAGTATTTCGAATAGTGCTGTTGGTTTTTTTTTTTTTTTCGGTAACATATATAGGCTGTAATTTCATGCTCTATCGTTTAACTAGGATTTCATATTTTATGTTTTAATGCTTAGGGTAAAGTCGAATAGGCCCTTAAACTTTTTTTGCGCAGGGAGGTTACGGTACCATCTTCTAATTTTTAGAATATAGTATGCCCTGGTCACTCTTTTTTCTATTAGCAGTTGCTCCCATCCATAGTCTGATTCTAAAATAGTAGTCATTCTTAGGATTCACTACGAGATTTCCGACATTTTAGGTAAAAGGTTAATACTAGGTCTATCTTTTTTATCGGCTTAGGGATGTGGTATAGTAGGATTTTCAGTCATCTTAAATACAACGGTAATACTAGTCTGAGTTGGCCAGAATTTACCTCTCATTCTGTCCAACTTTGTCTATTATTCCTCTTGTATCTGACATGGTCAGTATTTCAAATAGTGCTGTTTTTTTTTTTTTGTTAACATATATAGGTGTTAATTTTATTCTCCATCGTTTAACTAGGATTTCATATTTTATGTTGTCATGCTTAGGATTATGTCAAATAGGCACTTATTATTTAGTCGCTAGGGGAGGTGGCAGTACCATTTCTCATTTTTTAGAATATAGTTAGGCCTGGTCACTCTTTTTGCTATTAGTAGCGGCTCCATTCCAAAGTCTGATTCTAAAATAGTAGTCATTCTAGGTATTAGGATTTTCTGCGATATTAAGTACAAGGGTAATACTAGGTCTACTTCTTTGTATTTGCATAGAGATGTGGTAACCCTAGGATTTTCAGTCATCTTAAATACAAGGGCAATACTGAACCGATTTGGCCAGACTTTACCTCTCATTCTGTCCAACTTTGTCTAGTATTCCTCTTGTATCTAAGATGGTCAGTATTACGAATAGTGCTGTTTGTTTTTTCATTTGGGTAACATATATAGGCTGTAATTTCATACTCCAACTTTTCACTAGGATTTCATATTTTATGTGTTAATGCTTAGGCATAAGTCGAATAGGCCCTTATTCTTCAAATGCATAGGGAGGTAGCAGTACCATTTCTCATTTTTTAGAATATAGTCAGGCCTGGTCACTCTTTTTGCTATTAGTAGCGGCTCCATTCCAAAGTCTGATTCAAAAATAGTAGTCACTCTAGGTATTAGGATATTCTGCGATATTAAGAGCAAGGGTAATACTAGGTCTTCTTCTTTCTATTTGCGTAGGGATGTGTTAACCCTAGGATTTTCAGTCGTCTTAAATACAAGGGTAATATTAGTCTCAGTTGGCCAGAATTTACCTCTCATTCTGCCCAACTTTTTCTATTATTCCTCTTGTATATAAGATGGTCATTACTACGAAAAGTGCTGTTTGCTTTTTTTAATGTGGGTAACATATATAGGCTGTAATTTCATACTCCAACTTTTCACTAGGATTTCATATTTTATGTGTTAATGCTTAGGCATAAATCGAATAGGCCCTTATTCTTCAAATGCGTAGGGAGGTAGCAGTACCATTTCTCATTTTTTAGAATATAGTCAGGCCTGGTCACTCTTTTTGCTATTAGTAGCGGCTCCATTCCAAAGTCTGATTCAAAAATAGTAGTCACTCTAGGTATTAGGATATTCTGCGATATTAAGAGCAAGGGTAATACTAGGTCTTCTTCTTTCTATTTGCGTAGGGATGTGTTAACCCTAGGATTTTCAGTCGTCTTAAATACAAGGGTAATATTAGTCTCAGTTGGCCAGAATTTACCTCTCATTCTGTCCAACTTTTTCTATTATTCCTCTTGTATATAAGATGGTCATTACTACGAAAAGTGCTGTTTGCTTTTTTTAATGTGGGTAACATATATAGGCTTTAATTTCATACTCCATCTTTTCAATAGGATTTTATATTTTATGTTTTAATGCTTAGGGTAAAGTCGAAAAGGCCCTTTTTCCTCAATTGCGTAGGGAAGTGGTGGTAGCATTCCTCATTTTTTAGAATATAGTCAGGCCTTGTCACTCTTTTTGCTATTAGTAGCGGCTCCATTCCAAAGTCTGATTCAAAAATAGTAGTCACTCTAGGTAAGAGGATATTCTGCGATATTAAGTACAAGGGTAATACTAGGTCTACTTCTTTGTATTTGCATAGGGATGTGGTAACCTTAGGATTTTCAGTCATCTTAAATACAATGGTAATACTAGACTGAGTTGGCCAGACTTTACCTCTCATTCTGTCCAACTTTGTCTAGTATTCCTGTTGTATCTAAAATGGTCAGTATTACGAATAGTGCTGTTTGTTTCTTCATTTGGGTAACATATATAGGCTGTAATTTCATACTCTAACTTTTCACTAGGATTTCATATTTTATGTGTTAATGCTTAGGCATAAGTCGAATAGGCCCTTATTCTTCAAATGCGTAGGGAGGTAGCAGTACCATTTCTCATTTTTTAGAATATAGTCAGGCCTGGTCACTCTTTTTGCTATTAGTAGCGGCTCCATTCCAAAGTCTGATTCAAAAATAGTAGTCACTCTAGGTATTAGGATATTCTGCGATATTAAGAGCAAGGATAATACTAGGTCTTCTTCTTTCTATTTGCGTAGGGATGTGTTAACCCTAGGATTTTCAGTGGTCTTAAATACAAGGGTAATATTAGTCTCAGTTGGCCAGAATTTACCTCTCATTCTGTCCAACTTTTTCTATTATTCCTCTTGTATATAAGATGGTCATTACTACGAAAAGTGCTGTTTGCTTTTTTTAATGTGGGTAACATATATAGGCTGTAATTTCATACTCCAACTTTTCACTAGGATTTCATATTTTATGTGTTAATGCTTAGGCATAAGTCGAATAGGCCCTTTTTCCTCAATTGCATAGGGAAGTAGTGGTAGCATTCCTCATTTTTTAGAATATAGTCAGGCCTTGTCACTCTTTTTGCTATTAGTAGCGGCTCCATTCCAAAGTCTGATTCAAAAATAGTAGTCACTCTAGGTAAGAGGATATTCTGCGATATTAAGTACAAGGGTAATACTAGGTCTACTTCTTTGTATTTGCATAGGGATGTGGTAACCCTAGGATTTTCAGTCATCTTAAATACAATGGTAATACTAGACTGAGTTGGCCAGAATTTATCTCCTTCTGTCCGACTTTGTCTAGTATTCCCCTTGTATCTAAGATGTTCAGTATTATGAATAGTGCTGTTTTTTTTTTGTTAACATATATAGGTGTTAATTTTATTCTCCATCGTTTAACTAGGATTTCATATTTTATGTTGTCATGCTTAGGATTATGTCGAATAGGCACTTATTATTTAGTCGCTAGGGGAGGTGGCAGTACTATTTCCCAAATTTTAGAATATAGTCAGCCCTGGTCACTATTTGTTCTATTAGTAGCGGCTCCATTCCATAGTCTGATTCTAAAATAGTAGTCACTCTAGATATTAGGATTTTCTGCGATATTAAGTACAACGGTAATACTAGGTCTACTTCTTTGTATTTGCATAGAGATGTGATAACCCTAGGATTTTCACTCATCTTAAATACTAGTGTCAGTTGATCAGAATTTACCTCCTTCTGTCCGACTTTGTCTAGTATTCCCCTTGTATCTAAGATGGTCAGTATAAAGAATAGTGCTGTTGGTTTTTTTTAATTTTCGGTAACATATATAGGCTTTAATTTCATGCTCCATCTTCTCACTAGGATTTCATATTTTATTTTTAATGCTTAGGGTAAAGTCGAATAGGCCCTTATTCTTCAATTGCGTTCAATTTGTAGCTTAGTGTTAAGTCGACTAAGTCCTTAATCTTCAGTTGTCGTATGGGATTTGTGGTACCATCTCTCAATTTTCTGATTATTGTCTCCCCTGGTCACTCTTTTTTCTATTAGTAGTTGCTCCATTCCATAGTCTGATTCTAAAATTGTAGTCATTCTAGGTGTTAGGATGTTCTACGAGATTTCCGACATCTTAAGTAAAAGGGTAATACTAGGTCTATCTTTTTTATTGCCATAGGGATGTGGTGTAGTAGAATTTTCAGTCATCTTAAATACAACAGTAATACTAGTCTGAGTTGGCCAGAATTTACCTCTCATTCTGTCCAACTTTGTCTAGTATTCCTCTTGTATCTAAGATGGTCAGTATTTCGAATAGTGCTGTTGGTTTTTTTTTTTTTTTTCGGTAACATATATAGGCTGTAATTTCATGCTCTGATTCAAAAATAGTAGTCACTCTAGGTATTAGGATATTCTGCGATATTAAGAGCAAGGGTAATACTAGGTCTACTTCTTTGTATTTGCATAGAGATGTGGTAACCCTAGGATTTTCAGTCATCTTAAATACAAGGGTAATACTAGGCTGAGTTGGCCAGACTTTACCTCTCATTCTGTCCAACTTTGTCTAGTATTCCCCTTGTATCTAAGATGGTCAGTATTACGAATAGTGCTGTTTGTTTTTGCATTTGGGTAACATATATCGGCTGTAATTTCATACTGCAACTTTTCACTAGGATTTCATATTTTATGTGTTAATGCTTAGGCATAAGTCGAATAGGCCCTTATTCTTCAATTGCGTAGGGAGGTAGCGGTACCATTTCTCATTTTTTAGAATATAGTCAGGCCTGGTCACTCTTTTTGCTATTAGTAGCGGTTCCATTCCAAAATCTGATTCTAAAATAGTAGTCACTCTAGGTATTAGGATTTTCTGCGATATTAAGGACAAGGGTAATACTAGGTCTATTTCTTTGTATTTGCATAGAGATGTGATAACCCTAGGATTTTCCGTCGTCTTAAATACAACGGTAATACTAGTCTGAGTTGGCAAGAATTTACCTCTCATTCTGTCCAACTTTGTCTAGTATTCCTCTTGTATCTAAGATGTTCAGTATTCCGAATAGTGCTGTTCGTTTTTTTAAATTTTCGGTAACATATATAGGCTGTAATTTCATCTATTCAATAGATTTTCATATTTTATGTTTTAATGATTAGGGTAAAATGGAATAGGCCCTTATTCTTCAATTGCGTAGGGAGGTAGCGATACAATTCCTCATTTTTTAGAATATAGTCAGGCCTGGTCACTCTTTTTGTTATTAGTAGCGGCTCCATTCCAAAGTCTGTTTCTAAAATAGTAGTCACTCTAGGTATTAAGATTTTCTGCGATATTAAGTACAAGGGTAATACTAGGTCTACTTCATTGTATTTGCAAGGGGATGTGGTAACCCTAGGATTTTCAGTCATCTTAAATACAAGGGTAATACTAGGCTGAGTTGGCCAGACTTTACCTCTCATTCTGTCCAACTTTGTCTAGTATTCCTCTTGTATCTAAGATGGTCAGTATTACGAATAGTGCTGTTTGTTTATTTTAATTTGGGTAACATATATAGGCTTTAATTTCATACCTAATCTTCTCACTAGGATTTCATGTTTTATGTTTTAATGCTTAAGGTAAAGTCGAATAGGCCTTTATTGTTCAATTGCGTAGGAAGGTAGCGGTACCATTTCTCATTTTTTAGAATATAGTCAGGCCTGGTCACTTTTTTTGCTATTTGTAGTGGCTCCATTCCAAAGTCTGATTCTCAAATAGTAGTCACTCTAGGTATTAGGATTTTCTGCGATAATAAGTACAAGGGTAATACAAAGTCTATTTCTTTGTATTTGCAAAGGGATGTGTTAACCCTAGGATTTTCAGTCATCTTAAATATAAGGGTAATATTATTGTAAGTTGGCCAGAATTTACCTCCTTCTTTCCGACTTTGTCTGGTATTCATCTTGTATCTAAGATGGTCCGAAGAGTGCTGTTGGTTTTTTTAATTTTCGGTTACATATATAGGCTGTAATTTCATGATCCATCTTTTCAATAGGATTTCATATTTTATGTTTTAATGCTTAGGGCAAAGTCGAATAGGCTCTTATTCTTCAATTGCGTAGAAAGTTAGCGGTACCATTTCTCATTTTTTAGAATATAGTCAGGCCTGGTCCTCTTTTTGCTATTAGTAGCGGCTCCATTCTATAGCCTGATTCTAAAATAGTAGTCATTCTAGGTGTTAGGTTTTTATACGATTTTTAATACAATATCAAATACTAATACTAGGTTACTGTAGTACTATGGTAATACTAGGTCTATTTTTTTTATTTTCGGAGGAGGGATGTGGTAACTATATACTAGATCTTCTTTTTTGTATTTGCGTAGAGATGTGGTAACCCTAGGATTTCATATTTTACATTTTGATGCTTAGGGATAAGTTGGCTAAATCCTTAAACTTCATTTGCGAATGGAGGTTACGGTACCATCTTCTAATTTTTAGAATATAGTAAGCCCTGGTTACTCTTTTTTCTATTAGCATTTGGTGCATTCCATAATCTGATTCTGATTGATGATTTTTATTCAGCTTTTATAATTTACATCCAGGATTTCATAATATTGGATTTTTTTTTATAAAATCCTATGAGAAGTAGATTTTATATTTACATGAAAATTTTCATCTGCCCACTCCAGTGCTGATGGCACGTTCATGCTGAACATACAATATATATGTTCTGAGGTTTGTCTTAAAACCTAACATTGAAAAGGTACAGCTGTACTTTTGAAAATGAAAATACTTATTTATAATTTTTTATTATTATTTAACTTAAAAATAATATCTCATGTTGACTTGAACTAAAACTATTGTTCTTATTTTGTCTATATTTGTTTCTTATCGACATATTTTATTCACTTCTGTAATTTATTCTTTATTGTCTGAATCTAGGATAACGGCGGTTTTAGGAGGAATTTCTTAATTATTGATGCTCAGTCAATTAGAACAATGTTCCTTACCTCGCACCGATTATAAATTAAAAATATTGGGCTTATTTTTATTTAATATTTAATTTAATTTGAACTAGATGTTAGGATTTACGTTTCAAAATTTGTATCGCGTTCCCTTGGTTTATCACATGTATTCAATATTATAAAAAAACCTTTAATAGCAATACTTATGTAATGGTATATTTTCAAGCTAATATATTTATGTTTTTTTAACAATCATTTAGCTTAGTCACTTAGCTTATTAGTTAACATCAGTCATTAATTTATGTGTTAGATCGAACCGAATTTTTTATATGTTTTTATATCATTTAACAAAAGATGTGAATTGATAATGTAGTCACTTTTGTTTTGTTGGTTTTATCGTTATCTGTTCCGCAGGTTGTCGCTTCGAGTTGAGTGACAAGTTTTAACTGTCAATTCTTATCATTTTTAAAATTTTCCAAAAATGTAAGTTATCGTGAGCTTTGGTAAAGAGAATGAAATTATAGGTAATGAGTAGATTTTGGTGTAATCATTTCATCAAGAAATAAAAGTTTCAAGTAACATTTCAAAGTATAGATGATATTTTTGTTGAAACGTTGATTTCTAGATGAAATGAATACTGAAGAATGCACATTTCTCTTAATTACATTCTATTTTCCATACTATAGCTTATGATAAATTATACTTTCGGAAATTATTAAAAGGGAAACTAATATAAAAGTTAAAACTTGTGACTAAATTCAAAGCGACAACCTGCGCAATGATTATCAAATATTTCTTGTTATAAAATCATAATTAGAAGTATTATTTTTGTAATTATTCGTTACGCAAACGCTTTTTCGCCCCATTTCATCACAATGAGTCTCATCTACATCATTTTTTATATATGAGATGAAAATGGTTGACTGGATAATCTTATGTAAAGGAGATGGTTGGGGGGTGCAGTCAATAAGTCTTATTGACTGCACCCCCCAACCATCTCCTTTACATCATTTTTTATAATATACTAGCTTATGCCCGCGGCTTCGCTCGCGTGGAATTTGGTCTGCCACATAAAGTTTCGTGAAAGATCTTTTTAAATAAACTATTTAATTATTTTTAAAAAATATAAGTTACTCGTACATCCAAAATTTCAGATGTCTAACTTCAAAACTGACGGATTCTATACAACCTTTGAACCCCTATTATATTAAAAGGAGAAACCCTTGGGGTAGAATTATACAAATTTCTTTCTTAAACTATACAAAGAATCTATCTACAAATTTCAAGATGCTCAGTTCCTGATTTGCCTTTAATTATGTACTATAACAGGGGACATGCCCCCCTGCCCCCACATAAATCTGCCCTTGCTGTAGCCTATGATGCATAACCTATTTTACTCAGTAAGTTTCATCCAAATGCGTACAGTAGTTTTTGCGTGAATGAGTAACAAACATAAATACAATCATTCGCATTTATAATATTAGTAGGATATCAAAACAATAGTTTCACTCATGTTCTTTCTGTTACTTTAACCACTATTATCATGTAATTTGCCTTTAATTATGTACTATAATGGATTCTCCACAGTACCTAAAAACCTGTCGGGGGGGGGCCGTGCCCCCCCCCGTATATCTGCGCTTGCTATAGCCTTTGTGTTATTCTATGTATAACCTATATTACTGTAAAGTTGCATCCAAATCCGTTCAGTACTTTTTGCGTGGAAGAGTCAAACGTACAAACTTCCACAATTAGCACGGACGCACGTGCCCCCTCCCCTGACAGTTATTTGTGTTCTGTGGAGAATCCATTATAGTACATAATTAAAGGCAAATAGGGATTTTAAGATCCTAAGAAATTTGAAGATAGGTTCTTTGTATAATTTAAGAAAGAAATTAGGCTAATTCCACCCTCAAAGGTTTCCCCCTTAATATAATAGAGGTTCAAAGATTGTATGGAATCCGTCAGTTTTGAAGTTAGACATCTGAAATTTTGGATGCACGAGTAACTTATAGTTAAAAAAAAAATTATTATTTGAAATGATCTGTCACGAAACTTGATGTGGCTGACCAAATTCCATGCGAGCGAAGCCGCGGGCAAAAGCTAGTTTATAATATTAGTAAGATTAGCAGGATATCAAAACAAATAGTTTCACTCATGTTCTTTCTGTTATTTAAACAATTATGATCATGTGATTTGCCTTTAGTTATGTACTATAATGGATTCTACACAGTACCTAAAAAACTGTCGGAGGGGCACGTGCCCCCGTGCCCCCCCTAAATCCGGCCTTGCTGTAGCCTATGAGTTATTCTGACGTATAACCTATATTACTGTAAAGTTTCATCCAAATCCGTTAAGTAGTTTTTGCGTGAAAGAGAGACAAATATTCAAATATATAATATTAGTAACATTGTAACCATAGGCGTAACGAGGGGGGGATTATTGGGGATGTAACCCCCCTATTGCTTAGAAGAAATTAAAAAAAAATTGTAAGTAACAATTTAAAAGAAATAAAAATTTGAAGGATTTCACTTTTTCAAAGTTATTATTGCGGGATTACAGAAGTAAGAGTCAATAATGTCAAAAACACAACAAAGAAAGAGCAAAATACACTTAATTTAATGAATCAACTGTTTTTATAAAATTTAGAAAGTAGATAGTTGGGGGGTGCAGTAAAAAAAAACACTGAATAAGTGCTAGACTTATATTTATGTGCCGACGTTTCGACCTACAGTGTAGGTCATCTTCAGGGCGACTGGGAGAGAGAAGCCGTTGGGTGCACCGGCTGACTAACAATCTGTTGTTTTTTTTTTATAAAATAAATAATATTTATAAACAAATGTAATCTATTTATTTAATTTGAAGCTACATGATTGTAGTATAATCTAAATTATACCTATTTTACGAGACATCTTTCTTGAAGGGGGTAATATGTTGGAGTGGTTGACTAGTGGGGTTTAACCCCCCCCCCCCATGAGTCAACTCTAGTTACGTTAATGATTGCAAATGATTCTAAATGCTACAAATGATTGATTTGGTTCATACGTTGAACAATATTTAAGATCAAGGGACATAAACTAATGCTCATTTAATGGAAATTCTACTTTTGTAACATCATTATCGATATTGGCTGAATTTGTCTTGCTTATTTTGAATATTTTCTTTATTTCATTCTCTTTCACTTGGTTAAATTGGTGTTTATACTTTTATTGTTTCTTATTAAAAAAAGATACTTTTTACTGAATAACCTGAAAAATCTATATCATAATTATTTAAATTATACTTGTCGATAAATATAAATAATACGTAAAGAAATATATAATTCTATATCCTCATATTCAAGACACTAGCCAGTGATCTAATATCCTAGTTTCGTTTAAAAATCGAAGTGTTTATAATAGGACCGGATGGGACATTATTAAATTAGGATGAGCGAGAGAGGGTGAGATATATCTGTCTCTTTCTGTTACTGGCTATTGAAGTCGCTTCTGATTGGCTGCGAGGCATCCCCTCCACTGCATCTTTTTAGTCTTTCCCAGGATTTCAACCAGTCAAGAACTCTCCGAAGTATTCGCACTTTAAGGGTTTGTAATTATTATTGATATTGTAAAAAGTTACTATCAATATTTTAATTAGTTGTGCACTATAGATAAATTAATGTAACCGATATAATTGATTAATGAAATTCATTAGGATATATTAAAGTGTCATCTCAAAAAATATTTAAGTTTTAATCATAAGTTTCATATTTTATTACATTGTTAATTCTTATCTCAACACAAATAATGGAATTTTATAATATTTGCGTTCTATTAACGGTTATATATTATTACTAAATTTAATTTTAAGTAGCTATATGAAGAGTGTATAAGTGAGGAGAAGTGATTGGCAATTATGGATAATAGTTATTGTAAATAAAATATTTTGGGAAGTAATATTGCTCAATATTCATGGAATGTATATTGTATAATGTACTGCAGATCTTTTTATTTTGGATTTTTCTAAATTATAAATGTTTTTTTTACAAATTATTGAATTATCACTTGTGTCTCTCGTGGTTTCCCATTCCCTAATTTAACACTTATTTCTTATATCGGTTTTTTGTTACAGCAGTTTTTCTTTCTGATAGTAGTATTAAATTAATTCAAATTTCGTTTTTCAAATAATTATTTTATTTTTTTTTACCATTTATTTTGTACTAATTAAAAGTATTTGAAAATTAGAAACTATAGTATGAACATTAAAAGTACAACATCAAATGTCGTAACGAATAATTTTCTGATTCTTTTTATTTATTTCGTTAGATTATTTTTTTTTTCATCAGCTAAAATTAAAAATAATAAATCTAAATTTTAAACTAATTATAGTTTTCAATAGAGAGAAAATCCTCAAGAATCACGGCCTTCAGAATAACCGAGACCGTGAGTTGAAACCTTTCATTTTTCTCACTAAACATCGTCACTTAGTACTAATATAATATATCTCCGTTCTCCATTTTATCATCCAGTCAACTATATTCCTCTCATACATAATATAATTATAAAAATGCGAATTAAAGCTGTTAATTATATCTCATAATTAATATTGAATACAAATACTAAACTATAAGGTAATAACAGAATTAAAACTAGGAATTATTATTAAAATCACTAAAAACAAAATATACTTTATATTTAAAAATTAAGTTACATTATAAAGTAAAATTATATCGCTTGCTGTATTTAAGATAATAGATTTTGCTATATAGGCATACATTTCAATTATTAATGGTCAAACAGCTAAGATAGGATGGCCAACAATCACCCCCCTCCACCACAAGTTCTGGACTAGCAACTGCATATTAAATGTAAATGTATTTTAATCTTGTATTTTAGCGTGATATACAATTTTTAGTTGATTTTTTTTGCAAACATTATTTAAACTAGTTAAAATTCATGATTCCAGTTATTTATGGTATTGCAATTACTTCAATCCAGTACTGACGTCCCTTAGGTCTAAGGTCAAAGTACGCCATTTTGAATTAGAACTTCATAAAGAGATGAACTGTCGAATTTTTTACAGGTAATTAAATATAATTATCTATTTAAATTTCGAATTATCATGAACTGTTTTAATATATATATTATAATTTCTACAATCTTCATACACTAAATAACGTATTAATGTCCGAATTTCTGTATTTTAGTTGATTTATTCAGATTATAAAAAGGGGTCTAGGTTTATTTTTGAAATATACATTGAAAAGGTATTAAAGTATTGGAATTACTATTAACCACTCCGAAGTTTATAAACACTATTAACTATTAATAAAGAACATATTCGTTTTAGATTTTTATGGGTTAAACATTTAAATAATAAGATTCATGGAGTGAAAAAAGTAAAAAATAATTTCATTTATTGGTCCCCTTTGGTTTCTATCCGCCATTTTGGATTTTAAAACAGCCTCTATACATAATTTATTATTCCCATGTTTCCTTTCAGGTTAAATTTTATATTATTATAATCATTCATTATAAATCATATATAAATTAATTGGTTAATGATCATTTGCTTTATTTTGATTGATTTTTGTAAAAATCGGCTTAAATACTTTCTGATTCTTATTGCTTAACTTAACAAACATGAATTACCTATAATAAAAAATAAAATGTAATGCTATAAAAAAGATAATACTGTTTTGCTGTTTCCTCATTTAGGCCCACTGAGGACCTCAGGACTCAAATCTACTCTCCTTATCCAGACCAAGCTCCTGTTGTGTGGAGAAAAGCATCATCATCATATTCTGTCCTCATCAACCACCTATGCAGTGTATGGAGGAATTCTGAACAGCCCTCTCCAGCTCTGCCGGTCATCGACGGACTATGTGGATCCAACCAGTCTCAAAATCCTTCTTCACCTCTTCTTCCCAGGTCATCTTCTTCCTCCTTTTCCCTCCACTTTGGCTCGGTAAGAAAAGTATTTTAACTAATATTCAAGATTTATTTTGTCAAACTTTTTGTAACTTTTATAAAAATTATGTTTTTGTGCCATTTGTTTTAAAATATGTTCTAATTTCCAGAATCTTCCTTCACTAATTAACATATTATTCCGATATTTCCATTCACTAAATTAAGATTATAGTCTGAAGTAGGTGTTAATTTACTATTTTTAATATTTATTCAATAGGTTGACAATTATTTGCTTCATTATTATTATTGTGTTATGAGAATTATAATTATAAGATTAAAGATTCAGCTTTCTGTCATTCTAATCAATATTATGTAATTTAAACTATTAATCTTATTGCTTTTCGTCATTTATAGATTAAAAATTAAAATTAATAACTTAGATTTAAACAAGAATTTTAGAGCTGAAAATGGAACAAACTAAATTAATTGTTATCAACTTAAATAGCTCCTCATGGTCGAGGACGACAATGACATTGATAGGTTTTGAAATGTTAATCCTGTTTTAGTTGCGAGTTGGAGTTGAATAAAGAATTGACCAGTTCAGAAGAATCATGAAATCTAGAAGGTCCCAGTATTATAAACTTTCAACAATGCTGCTTCATCTTGAATGGCTCAATTCTTCAACGTCAATCTTCATAATCAGGTTTATTCATTTTATTATTTGAAGAATAATATTTTGTCTCATTTTTTTGGTAGAAAATTTAATCGCCCCCTTACCATTCAGTCTGAAATCATATTTTTCATCATAATCATTCTAGCAGTTTAGGTCTCTCAAAGATCTTGAATACCAGGGAAATACTAGTTTGAGTTGGGCAGAGAATTTCTCTCTAATCCTGTCCAACTTTTTGTCTAGTATTCCTCTTGTATCTGAGATGGTCAGTATTTCAAATAGTGCGGTTTTTAATTTTGGTTTGTTTGGTTGTAATTTAGTTCTCATTTTCTCCATTAGTATTTGTTATTTTATGTTGAAATCCTTAGAGTTAAGTCAAATAGGCCCTTAATCTTCATTTGCGTAGTAAGGTTGCGGTACCATCTCCCAATTTTTGGGATATAGTCAGCCCTGGTCACTCTTTTTCTATCAGCAGGTGCTCCATTCCATACTCAGATTCTAATATAGTAGTCATTCTATGTGTTAGGATTTACTACGAGATTTCCGCCATCTTAAGTACAAGGGTAATACTAGGTCTATTTTTTTTATTGGCTTAGGGATGTGGTAACCCTAGGATTTTCAGTCATCTTAAATACAAGGGTAATACTAGTCTCAGTTGGCAAGAATTTACCTCTCATTCTGTCCAACTTTGTCTATTATTCCTCTTGTATCTGAGATGGTCAGTATTTCAAATAGTGCGGTTTTTAATTTTGGTTTGTTTGGTTGTAATTTTGCTCTCATTTTCTCCATTGGGGTTTGTTATTTCATGTTGAAATTCTTAGAGTTAAGTCGAATAGGCCCTTAATCTTCATTTGCGTAGTAAGGTTGCGGTACCATCTCCCAATTTTTGGGATATAGTCAGCCCTGGTCACTCTTTTTCTATCAGCAGGTGCTCCATTCCATACTCAGATTCTAAAATAGTAGTCATTCTATGTGTTAGGATTTACTACGACATTTCCGCCATCTTAAGTACAAGGGTAATACTAGGTCTATTTTTTTTATTGGCTTAGGGATGTGGTAACCCTAGGATTTTCAGTCATCTTAAATACAAGGGTAATACTAGTCTCAGTTGGCCAGAATTTACCTCTCATTCTGTCCAACTTTGTCTATTATTCCTCTTGTATCTGAGATGGTCAGTATTTCAAATAGTGCGGTTTTTAATTTTGGTTTGTTTGGTTGTAATTTAGTTCTCATTTTCTCCATTAGGGTTTGTTATTTCATGTTGAAATTCTTAGAGTTAAGTCGAATAGGCCCTTAATCTTCATTTGCGTAGTAAGGTTGCGGTACCATCTCCCAATTTTTGGGATATAGTCAGCCCTGGTCACTCTTTTTCTATCAGCAGGTGCTCCATTCCATACTCAGATTCTAAAATATTAGTCATTGTAGGTGTTGGGATTTACTACAAGATTTCCGCCATCTTAAGTACAAGGGTAATACTAGGTCTATTTTTTTTATTGGCTTAGGGATCTGGTACAGTAGGATTTTCAGTCATCTTAAATACAAGGGTAATACTAGTCTCAGTTGGCCAGAATTTACCTCTCATTCTGTCTAACTTTGTCTATTATTCCTCTTGTATCTGAGATGGTCAGTATTTCAAATAGTGCGGTTTTTAATTTTGGTTTGTTTGGTTGTAATTTTGTTCTCATTTTCTCCATTAGGGTTTGTTATTTCATGTTGAAATTCTTAGAGTTAAGTCGAATAGGCCCTTAATCTTCATTTGCGTAGTAAGGTTGCGGTACCATCTCCCAATTTTTGGGATATAGTCAGCCCTGGTCACTCTTTTTCTATCAGCAGGTGCTCCATTCCATACTCAGATTCTAAAATAGTAGTCATTCTATGTGTTAGGATTTACTACGAGATTTCCGCCATCTTAAGTACAAGGGTAATACTAGGTCTATTTTTTTTATTAGCTTAGGGATGTGGTAACCCTAGGATTTTCAGTCATCTTAAATACAAGGGTAATACTAGTCTCAGTTGGCCAGAATTTACCTCTCATTCTGTCCAACTTTGTCTATTATTCCTCTTGTATCTGAGATGGTCAGTATTTCAAATAGTGCGGTTTTTAATTTTGGTTTGTTTGGTTGTAATTTAGTTCTCATTTTCTCCATTAGGGTTTGTTATTTCATGTTGAAATTCTTAGAGTTAAGTCGAATAGGCCCTTAATCTTCATTTGCGTAGTAAGGTTGCGGTACCATCTCCCAATTTTTGGGATATAGTCAGCCCTGGTCACTCTTTTTCTATCAGCAGGTGCTCCATTCCATACTCAGATTCTAAAATATTAGTCATTGTAGGTGTTGGGATTTACTACAAGATTTCCGCCATCTTAAGTACAAGGGTAATACTAGGTCTATTTTTTTTATTGGCTTAGGGATCTGGTACAGTAGGATTTTCAGTCATCTTAAATACAAGGGTAATACTAGTCTCAGTTGGCCAGAATTTACCTCTCATTCTGTCTAACTTTGTCTATTATTCCTCTTGTATCTGAGATGGTCAGTATTTCAAATAGTGCGGTTTTTAATTTTGGTTTGTTTGGTTGTAATTTAGTTCTCATTTTCTCCATTAGGGTTTGTTATTTCATGTTGAAATTCTTAGAGTTAAGTCGAATAGGCCCTTAATCTTCATTTGCGTAGTAAGGTTGCGGTACCATCTCCCAATTTTTGGGATATAGTCAGCCCTGGTCACTGTTTTTCTATCAGCAGGTGCTCCATTCCATACTCAGATTCTAAAATAGTCGTCATTCTACGTGTTAGGATTTACTAGGAGATTTCCACCATCTTAAGTACAAGGGTAATACTAGGTCTATTTTTTTTATTGGCTTACGGATCTGGTATAGTAGGATTTTCTGTCATCTTGAATACCAGGGAAATACTAGTTTGAGTTGGGCAGAGAATTTCTCTTTAATCCTGTCCAACTTTTTGTCTAGTATTCTTCTTGTATCTGAGATGGTCAGTATTTCAAATAGTGCGGTTTTTAATTTTGGTTGTAATTTAGTTCTCATTTTCTCCATTAGGGTTTGTTATTTTATGTTGAAATCCTTAGAGGTAAATCGAATAGGCCCTTAATCTTCATTTGCGTAGTAAGGTTGCGGTACCATCTCCCAATTTTTTGGGATATAGTCAGCCCTGGTCACTCTTTTTCTATCAGCAGGTGCTGCATTCCATAGTCTGATTCTAAAATAGTAGTCATTCTAGGAGTTAGGATTTACTATGAGATTTCCGCCATCTTAAATAAAAGGGTAATACTAGGTCTATTTTTTTATCGGCTTAGGGATGTGGTATAGTAGGATTTTCAGTCATCTTAAATACAAGGGTAATACTAGTCTGAGTTGGCCAGAATTTACCTCTCATTCTGTCCAACTTTGTCTATTATTCCTCTTGTATCTGAGATGGTCAGTATTTCAAATAGTGCGGTCTTTAATTTTGGTTTATTTGTTTGTAATTTAATTCTTATTTTCTCCATTAGGGTTTGTTATTTTATGTTCAAATCCTTAGAGCTAAGTCGAATAGGCCCTTAATCTTCATTTGCGTAGTAAGGTTGCGGTACCATCTCCCAATTTTTTGGGATATAGTCAGCCCTGGTCACTCTTTTTCTATCAGCAGGTGCTGCATTCCATAGTCTGATTCTAAAATAGTAGTCATTCTAGGAGTTAGGATTTACTATGAGATTTCAGCCATCTTAAATAAAAGGGTAATACTAGGTCTATTTTTTTATCGGCTTAGGGATGTGGTATAGTAGGATTTTCAGTCATCTTAAATACAAGGGTAATACTAGTCTGAGTTGGCCAGAATTTACCTCTCATTCTGTCCAACTTTGTCTATTATTCCTCTTGTATCTGAGATGGTCAGTATTTCAAATAGTGCGGTCTTTAATTTTGGTTTATTTGTTTGTAATTTAATTCTTATTTTCTCCATTAGGGTTTGTTATTTTATGTTCAAATCCTTAGAGCTAAGTCAGATAGGCCCTTAATCTTCATTTGCGTAGTAAGGTTGCGGTACCTTCTCCCAATTTTTGGGATATAGTCAGCCCTGGTCACTGTTTTTCTATCAGCAGGTGCTCCATTCCATACTCAGATTCTAAAATAGTCGTCATTCTACGTGTTAGGATTTACTAGGAGATTTCCACCATCTTAAGTACAAGGGTAATACTAGGTCTATTTTTTTTATTGGCTTACGGATCTGGTATAGTAGGATTTTCTGTCATCTTGAATACCAGGGAAATACTAGTTTGAGTTGGGCAGAGAATTTCTCTTTAATCCTGTCCAACTTTTTGTCTAGTATTCTTCTTGTATCTGAGATGGTCAGTATTTCAAATAGTGCGGTTTTTAATTTTGGTTGTAATTTAGTTCTCATTTTCTCCATTAGGGTTTGTTATTTTATGTTGAAATCCTTAGAGGTAAATCGAATAGGCCCTTAATCTTCATTTGCGTAGTAAGGTTGCGGTACCATCTCCCAATTTTTTGGGATATAGTCAGCCCTGGTCACTCTTTTTCTATCAGCAGGTGCTGCATTCCATAGTCTGATTCTAAAATAGTAGTCATTCTAGGAGTTAGGATTTACTATGAGATTTCCGCCATCTTAAATAAAAGGGTAATACTAGGTCTATTTTTTTATCGGCTTAGGGATGTGGTATAGTAGGATTTTCAGTCATCTTAAATACAAGGGTAATACTAGTCTGAGTTGGCCAGAATTTACCTCTCATTCTGTCCAACTTTGTCTATTATTCCTCTTGTATCTGAGATGGTCAGTATTTCAAATAGTGCGGTCTTTAATTTTGGTTTATTTGTTTGTAATTTAATTCTTATTTTCTCCATTAGGGTTTGTTATTTTATGTTCAAATCCTTAGAGCTAAGTCAGATAGGCCCTTAATCTTCATTTGCGTAGTAAGGTTGCGGTACCTTCTCCCAATTTTTGGGATATAGTCAGCCCTGGTCACTGTTTTTCTATCAGCAGGTGCTCCATTCCATACTCAGATTCTAAAATAGTCGTCATTCTACGTGTTAGGATTTACTAGGAGATTTCCACCATCTTAAGTACAAGGGTAATACTAGGTCTATTTTTTTTATTGGCTTACGGATCTGGTATAGTAGGATTTTCTGTCATCTTAAATACAAGGGTAATACTAGTCTCAGTTGGCCAGAATTTACCTCTCATTCTGTCCAACTTTGTCTATTATTCTTCTTGCATCTGAGATGGTCAGTATTTTAAATAATGCTGTTTTTAATTTTGGTTTGTTTGGTCGTTATTTTATTCGCATTTTCTCTATTAGGATTTGTTATTTTATGTTGAAATCCTTAGAGTTAAGTCGAATAGGCCCTTAATCTTCATTTGCGTAGTAAGGTTGCGGTACCATCTCCCAATTTTTTGGGATATAGTCAGCCCTGGTCACTCTTTTTCTATCAGCAGGTGCTGCATTCCATAGTCTGATTCTAAAATAGTAGTCATTCTAGGAGTTAGGATTTACTATGAGATTTCCGCCATCTTAAATAAAAGGGTAATACTAGGTCTTTTTTTTTATCGGCTTAGGGATGTGGTATAGTAGGATTTTCAGTCATCTTAAATATAAGGGTAATACTAGTCTGAGTTGGCCAGAATTTACCTCTCATTCTGTCCAACTTTGTCTATTATTCCTCTTGTATCTGAGATGGTCAGTATTTCAAATAGTGCGGTTTTTAATTTTGGTTTGTTTGGTTGTAATTTAATTCTTATTTTCTCCATTAGGGTTTGTTATTTTATGTTCAAATCCTTAGAGCTAAGTCAGATAGGCCCTTAATCTTCATTTGCGTAGTAAGGATGCGGTACCCTCTCCCAATTTTTGGGATATAGTCAGCCCTGGTCACTGTTTTTCTATCAGCAGGTGCTCCATTCCATACTCAGATTCTAAAATAGTCGTCATTCTATGTGTTAGGATTTACTAGGAGATTTCCACCATCTTAAGTACAAGGGTAATACTAGGTCTATTTTTTTTATTGGCTTACGGATCTGGTATAGTAGGATTTTCTGTCATCTTAAATACAAGGGTAATACTAGTCTCAGTTGGCCAGAATTTACCTCTCATTCTGTCCAACTTGGTCTATTATTCTTCTTGCATCTGAGATGGTCAGTATTTTAAATAGTGCTGTTTTTAATTTTGGTTTGTTTGGTCGTTATTTTATTCGCATTTTCTATATTAGGATTTGTTATTTTATGTTGAAATCCTTAGAGTTAAGTCGAATAGGCCCTTAATCTTCATTTGCGTAGTAAGGTGGCGGTACCATCTCCCAATTTTCGGGATATAGTCACCCTCGGTCACTGTTTTTCTATCAGCAGGTGCTCCATTCCATACTCAGATTCTAAAATATTAGTCATTGTAGGTGTTGGGATTTACTACAAGATTTCCGCCACTTGTGAAATCTTGCCAAAAGTGAAAGGGTAATACTAGGTCTATTTTTTTTATTTTCATAGGGATGTGGTATAGTAGGATTTTCAGTCATCTTAAATACAAGGGTAATACTAGTCGGGGTTGGCCAGAATTTACCTCTTATTCTGTCCAACTTTGTCTAGTATTCCTCTTGTATCTGAGATGGTCAATATTTCAAATAGTGCTGTTTTTTTTTTGGTTAACATGTATAGGTGTTAATTTTATTCTCCATCGTTTAACTAGGATTTCAAATTTTATGTTGTCATGCTTAGGATTAAGTCGAATAGGCACTTAATATTTATTCGCTAGGGGAGGTGGCAGTACTATTTCCCAAATTTTAGAATATAGTCAGCCCTGGTCACTATTTGTTCTATTAGCAGGTGCTCCATTCCATAATCAGATTCTAAAATAGTCGTCATTCTAGGTGTTAGGATTTACTAGGAGATTTCCACCATCTTAAGTACAAGGGTAAGACTAGGTCTATTTTTTTTATTGGCTTAGGGATGTGGTGTAGTAGGATTTTCCGTCATCTTAAATACAAGGTAATACTAGTCTCAGTTGGCCAGAATTTACCTCTCATTCTGTCCAACTTTGTCTATTATTCCTCTTGTATCTGAGATGGTCAGTATTTCAAATAGTGCGGTTTTTAATTTTGGTTGTAATTTAGTTCTCATTTTCTCCATTAGGGTTTGTTATTTTATGTTGAAATCCTTAGAGGTAAATCGAATAGGCCCTTAATCTTCATTTGCGTAGTAAGGTTGCGGTACCATCTCCCAATTTTTTGGGATATAGTCAGCCCTGGTCACTCTTTTTCTATCAGCAGGTGCTGCATTCCATAGTCTGATTCTAAAATAGTAGTCATTCTAGGAGTTAGGATTTACTATGAGATTTCCGCCATCTTAAATAAAAGGGTAATACTAGGTCTATTTTTTTATCGGCTTAGGGATGTGGTATAGTAGGATTTTCAGTCATCTTAAATACAAGGGTAATACTAGTCTGAGTTGGCCAGAATTTACCTCTCATTCTGTCCAACTTTGTCTATTATTCCTCTTGTATCTGAGATGGTCAGTATTTCAAATAGTGCGGTCTTTAATTTTGGTTTATTTGTTTGTAATTTAATTCTTATTTTCTCCATTAGGGTTTGTTATTTTATGTTCAAATCCTTAGAGCTAAGTCAGATAGGCCCTTAATCTTCATTTGCGTAGTAAGGTTGCGGTACCTTCTCCCAATTTTTGGGATATAGTCAGCCCTGGTCACTGTTTTTCTATCAGCAGGTGCTCCATTCCATACTCAGATTCTAAAATAGTCGTCATTCTATGTGTTAGGATTTACTAGGAGATTTCCACCATCTTAAGTACAAGGGTAATACTAGGTCTATTTTTTTTATTGGCTTACGGATCTGGTATAGTAGGATTTTCTGTCATCTTGAATACCAGGGAAATACTAGTTTGAGTTGGGCAGAGAATTTCTCTTTAATCCTGTCCAACTTTTTGTCTAGTATTCTTCTTGTATCTGAGATGGTCAGTATTTCAAATAGTGCGGTTTTTAATTTTGGTTGTAATTTAGTTCTCATTTTCTCCATTAGGGTTTGTTATTTTATGTTGAAATCCTTAGAGGTAAATCGAATAGGCCCTTAATCTTCATTTGCGTAGTAAGGTTGCGGTACCATCTCCCAATTTTTTGGGATATAGTCAGCCCTGGTCACTCTTTTTCTATCAGCAGGTGCTGCATTCCATAGTCTGATTCTAAAATAGTAGTCATTCTAGGAGTTAGGATTTACTATGAGATTTCCGCCATCTTAAATAAAAGGGTAATACTAGGTCTATTTTTTTATCGGCTTAGGGATGTGGTATAGTAGGATTTTCAGTCATCTTAAATACAAGGGTAATACTAGTCTGAGTTGGCCAGAATTTACCTCTCATTCTGTCCAACTTTGTCTATTATTCCTCTTGTATCTGAGATGGTCAGTATTTCAAATAGTGCGGTCTTTAATTTTGGTTTATTTGTTTGTAATTTAATTCTTATTTTCTCCATTAGGGTTTGTTATTTTATGTTCAAATCCTTAGAGCTAAGTCAGATAGGCCCTTAATCTTCATTTGCGTAGTAAGGTTGCGGTACCTTCTCCCAATTTTTGGGATATAGTCAGCCCTGGTCACTGTTTTTCTATCAGCAGGTGCTCCATTCCATACTCAGATTCTAAAATAGTCGTCATTCTATGTGTTAGGATTTACTAGGAGATTTCCACCATCTTAAGTACAAGGGTAATACTAGGTCTATTTTTTTTATTGGCTTACGGATCTGGTATAGTAGGATTTTCTGTCATCTTGAATACCAGGGAAATACTAGTTTGAGTTGGGCAGAGAATTTCTCTTTAATCCTGTCCAACTTTTTGTCTAGTATTCTTCTTGTATCTGAGATGGTCAGTATTTCAAATAGTGCGGTTTTTAATTTTGGTTGTAATTTAGTTCTCATTTTCTCCATTAGGGTTTGTTATTTTATGTTGAAATCCTTAGAGGTAAATCGAATAGGCCCTTAATCTTCATTTGCGTAGTAAGGTTGCGGTACCATCTCCCAATTTTTTGGGATATAGTCAGCCCTGGTCACTCTTTTTCTATCAGCAGGTGCTGCATTCCATAGTCTGATTCTAAAATAGTAGTCATTCTAGGAGTTAGGATTTACTATGAGATTTCCGCCATCTTAAATAAAAGGGTAATACTAGGTCTATTTTTTTATCGGCTTAGGGATGTGGTATAGTAGGATTTTCAGTCATCTTAAATACAAGGGTAATACTAGTCTGAGTTGGCCAGAATTTACCTCTCATTCTGTCCAACTTTGTCTATTATTCCTCTTGTATCTGAGATGGTCAGTATTTCAAATAGTGCGGTCTTTAATTTTGGTTTATTTGTTTGTAATTTAATTCTTATTTTCTCCATTAGGGTTTGTTATTTTATGTTCAAATCCTTAGAGCTAAGTCAGATAGGCCCTTAATCTTCATTTGCGTAGTAAGGTTGCGGTACCTTCTCCCAATTTTTGGGATATAGTCAGCCCTGGTCACTGTTTTTCTATCAGCAGGTGCTCCATTCCATACTCAGATTCTAAAATAGTCGTCATTCTATGTGTTAGGATTTACTAGGAGATTTCCACCATCTTAAGTACAAGGGTAATACTAGGTCTATTTTTTTTATTGGCTTACGGATCTGGTATAGTAGGATTTTCTGTCATCTTGAATACCAGGGAAATACTAGTTTGAGTTGGGCAGAGAATTTCTCTTTAATCCTGTCCAACTTTTTGTCTAGTATTCTTCTTGTATCTGAGATGGTCAGTATTTCAAATAGTGCGGTTTTTAATTTTGGTTGTAATTTAGTTCTCATTTTCTCCATTAGGGTTTGTTATTTTATGTTGAAATCCTTAGAGTTAAGTCGAATAGGCCCTTAATCTTCATTTGCGTAGTAAGGTTGCGGTACCTTCTCCCAATTTTTGGGATATAGTCAGCCCTGGTCACTGTTTTTCTATCAGCAGGTGCTCCATTCCATACTCAGATTCTAAAATAGTCGTCATTCTACGTGTTAGGATTTACTAGGAGATTTCCACCATCTTAAGTACAAGGGTAATACTAGGTCTATTTTTTTTATTGGCTTACGGATCTGGTATAGTAGGATTTTCTGTCATCTTGAATACCAGGGAAATACTAGTTTGAGTTGGGCAGAGAATTTCTCTTTAATCCTGTCCAACTTTTTGTCTAGTATTCTTCTTGTATCTGAGATGGTCAGTATTTCAAATAGTGCGGTTTTTAATTTTGGTTGTAATTTAGTTCTCATTTTCTCCATTAGGGTTTGTTATTTTATGTTGAAATCCTTAGAGGTAAATCGAATAGGCCCTTAATCTTCATTTGCGTAGTAAGGTTGCGGTACCATCTCCCAATTTTTTGGGATATAGTCAGCCCTGGTCACTCTTTTTCTATCAGCAGGTGCTGCATTCCATAGTCTGATTCTAAAATAGTAGTCATTCTAGGAGTTAGGATTTACTATGAGATTTCCGCCATCTTAAATAAAAGGGTAATACTAGGTCTATTTTTTTATCGGCTTAGGGATGTGGTATAGTAGGATTTTCAGTCATCTTAAATACAAGGGTAATACTAGTCTGAGTTGGCCAGAATTTACCTCTCATTCTGTCCAACTTTGTCTATTATTCCTCTTGTATCTGAGATGGTCAGTATTTCAAATAGTGCGGTCTTTAATTTTGGTTTATTTGTTTGTAATTTAATTCTTATTTTCTCCATTAGGGTTTGTTATTTTATGTTCAAATCCTTAGAGCTAAGTCGAATAGGCCCTTAATCTTCATTTGCGTAGTAAGGTTGCGGTACCATCTCCCAATTTTTTGGGATATAGTCAGCCCTGGTCACTCTTTTTCTATCAGCAGGTGCTGCATTCCATAGTCTGATTCTAAAATAGTAGTCATTCTAGGAGTTAGGATTTACTATGAGATTTCCGCCATCTTAAATAAAAGGGTAATACTAGGTCTATTTTTTTATCGGCTTAGGGATGTGGTATAGTAGGATTTTCAGTCATCTTAAATACAAGGGTAATACTAGTCTGAGTTGGCCAGAATTTACCTCTCATTCTGTCCAACTTTGTCTATTATTCCTCTTGTATCTGAGATGGTCAGTATTTCAAATAGTGCGGTCTTTAATTTTGGTTTATTTGTTTGTAATTTAATTCTTATTTTCTCCATTAGGGTTTGTTATTTTATGTTCAAATCCTTAGAGCTAAGTCAGATAGGCCCTTAATCTTCATTTGCGTAGTAAGGTTGCGGTACCTTCTCCCAATTTTTGGGATATAGTCAGCCCTGGTCACTGTTTTTCTATCAGCAGGTGCTCCATTCCATACTCAGATTCTAAAATAGTCGTCATTCTACGTGTTAGGATTTACTAGGAGATTTCCACCATCTTAAGTACAAGGGTAATACTAGGTCTATTTTTTTTATTGGCTTACGGATCTGGTATAGTAGGATTTTCTGTCATCTTGAATACCAGGGAAATACTAGTTTGAGTTGGGCAGAGAATTTCTCTTTAATCCTGTCCAACTTTTTGTCTAGTATTCTTCTTGTATCTGAGATGGTCAGTATTTCAAATAGTGCGGTTTTTAATTTTGGTTGTAATTTAGTTCTCATTTTCTCCATTAGGGTTTGTTATTTTATGTTGAAATCCTTAGAGGTAAATCGAATAGGCCCTTAATCTTCATTTGCGTAGTAAGGTTGCGGTACCATCTCCCAATTTTTTGGGATATAGTCAGCCCTGGTCACTCTTTTTCTATCAGCAGGTGCTGCATTCCATAGTCTGATTCTAAAATAGTAGTCATTCTAGGAGTTAGGATTTACTATGAGATTTCCGCCATCTTAAATAAAAGGGTAATACTAGGTCTATTTTTTTATCGGCTTAGGGATGTGGTATAGTAGGATTTTCAGTCATCTTAAATACAAGGGTAATACTAGTCTGAGTTGGCCAGAATTTACCTCTCATTCTGTCCAACTTTGTCTATTATTCCTCTTGTATCTGAGATGGTCAGTATTTCAAATAGTGCGGTCTTTAATTTTGGTTTATTTGTTTGTAATTTAATTCTTATTTTCTCCATTAGGGTTTGTTATTTTATGTTCAAATCCTTAGAGCTAAGTCAGATAGGCCCTTAATCTTCATTTGCGTAGTAAGGTTGCGGTACCTTCTCCCAATTTTTGGGATATAGTCAGCCCTGGTCACTGTTTTTCTATCAGCAGGTGCTCCATTCCATACTCAGATTCTAAAATAGTCGTCATTCTACGTGTTAGGATTTACTAGGAGATTTCCACCATCTTAAGTACAAGGGTAATACTAGGTCTATTTTTTTTATTGGCTTACGGATCTGGTATAGTAGGATTTTCTGTCATCTTAAATACAAGGGTAATACTAGTCTCAGTTGGCCAGAATTTACCTCTCATTCTGTCCAACTTTGTCTATTATTCTTCTTGCATCTGAGATGGTCAGTATTTTAAATAATGCTGTTTTTAATTTTGGTTTGTTTGGTCGTTATTTTATTCGCATTTTCTCTATTAGGATTTGTTATTTTATGTTGAAATCCTTAGAGTTAAGTCGAATAGGCCCTTAATCTTCATTTGCGTAGTAAGGTTGCGGTACCATCTCCCAATTTTTTGGGATATAGTCAGCCCTGGTCACTCTTTTTCTATCAGCAGGTGCTGCATTCCATAGTCTGATTCTAAAATAGTAGTCATTCTAGGAGTTAGGATTTACTATGAGATTTCCGCCATCTTAAATAAAAGGGTAATACTAGGTCTATTTTTTTATCGGCTTAGGGATGTGGTATAGTAGGATTTTCAGTCATCTTAAATATAAGGGTAATACTAGTCTGAGTTGGCCAGAATTTACCTCTCATTCTGTCCAACTTTGTCTATTATTCCTCTTGTATCTGAGATGGTCAGTATTTCAAATTGTGCGGTTTTTAATTTTGGTTTGTTTGGTTGTAATTTAATTCTTATTTTCTCCATTAGGGTTTGTTATTTTATGTTCAAATCCTTAGAGCTAAGTCAGATAGGCCCTTAATCTTCATTTGCGTAGTAAGGATGCGGTACCCTCTCCCAATTTTTGGGATATAGTCAGCCCTGGTCACTGTTTTTCTATCAGCAGGTGCTCCATTCCATACTCAGATTCTAAAATAGTCGTCATTCTATGTGTTAGGATTTACTAGGAGATTTCCACCATCTTAAGTACAAGGGTAATACTAGGTCTATTTTTTTTATTGGCTTACGGATCTGGTATAGTAGGATTTTCTGTCATCTTAAATACAAGGGTAATACTAGTCTCAGTTGGCCAGAATTTACCTCTCATTCTGTCCAACTTGGTCTATTATTCTTCTTGCATCTGAGATGGTCAGTATTTTAAATAGTGCTGTTTTTAATTTTGGTTTGTTTGGTCGTTATTTTATTCGCATTTTCTATATTAGGATTTGTTATTTTATGTTGAAATCCTTAGAGTTAAGTCGAATAGGCCCTTAATCTTCATTTGCGTAGTAAGGTGGCGGTACCATCTCCCAATTTTCGGGATATAGTCACCCTCGGTCACTGTTTTTCTATCAGCAGGTGCTCCATTCCATACTCAGATTCTAAAATATTAGTCATTGTAGGTGTTGGGATTTACTACAAGATTTCCGCCACTTGTGAAATCTTGCCAAAAGTGAAAGGGTAATACTAGGTCTATTTTTTTTATTTTCATAGGGATGTGGTATAGTAGGATTTTCAGTCATCTTAAATACAAGGGTAATACTAGTCGGGGTTGGCCAGAATTTACCTCTTATTCTGTCCAACTTTGTCTAGTATTCCTCTTGTATCTGAGATGGTCAATATTTCAAATAGTGCTGTTTTTTTTTTTGGTTAACATGTATAGGTGTTAATTTTATTCTCCATCGTTTAACTAGGATTTCAAATTTTATGTTGTCATGCTTAGGATTAAGTCGAATAGGCACTTATTATTTATTCGCTAGGGGAGGTGGCAGTACTATTTCCCAAATTTTAGAATATAGTCAGCCCTGGTCACTATTTGTTCTATTAGCAGGTGCTCCATTCCATAATCAGATTCTAAAATAGTCGTCATTCTAGGTGTTAGGATTTACTAGGAGATTTCCACCATCTTAAGTACAAGGGTAAGACTAGGTCTATTTTTTTTATTGGCTTAGGGATGTGGTGTAGTAGGATTTTCCGTCATCTTAAATACAAGGTAATACTAGTCTCAGTTGGCCAGAATTTACCTCTCATTCTGTCCAACTTTGTCTATTATTCCTCTTGTATCTGAGATGGTCAGTATTTCAAATAGTGCGGTTTTTAATTTTGGTTGTAATTTAGTTCTCATTTTCTCCATTAGGGTTTGTTATTTTATGTTGAAATCCTTAGAGGTAAATCGAATAGGCCCTTAATCTTCATTTGCGTAGTAAGGTTGCGGTACCATCTCCCAATTTTTTGGGATATAGTCAGCCCTGGTCACTCTTTTTCTATCAGCAGGTGCTGCATTCCATAGTCTGATTCTAAAATAGTAGTCATTCTAGGAGTTAGGATTTACTATGAGGTTTCCGCCATCTTAAATAAAAGGGTAATACTAGGTCTATTTTTTTATCGGCTTAGGGATGTGGTATAGTAGGATTTTCAGTCATCTTAAATACAAGGGTAATACTAGTCTGAGTTGGCCAGAATTTACCTCTCATTCTGTCCAACTTTGTCTATTATTCCTCTTGTATCTGAGATGGTCAGTATTTCAAATAGTGCGGTCTTTAATTTTGGTTTATTTGTTTGTAATTTAATTCTTATTTTCTCCATTAGGGTTTGTTATTTTATGTTCAAATCCTTAGAGCTAAGTCAGATAGGCCCTTAATCTTCATTTGCGTAGTAAGGTTGCGGTACCTTCTCCCAATTTTTGGGATATAGTCAGCCCTGGTCACTGTTTTTCTATCAGCAGGTGCTCCATTCCATACTCAGATTCTAAAATAGTCGTCATTCTATGTGTTAGGATTTACTAGGAGATTTCCACCATCTTAAGTACAAGGGTAATACTAGGTCTATTTTTTTTATTGGCTTACGGATCTGGTATAGTAGGATTTTCTGTCATCTTGAATACCAGGGAAATACTAGTTTGAGTTGGGCAGAGAATTTCTCTTTAATCCTGTCCAACTTTTTGTCTAGTATTCTTCTTGTATCTGAGATGGTCAGTATTTCAAATAGTGCGGTTTTTAATTTTGGTTGTAATTTAGTTCTCATTTTCTCCATTAGGGTTTGTTATTTTATGTTGAAATCCTTAGAGGTAAATCGAATAGGCCCTTAATCTTCATTTGCGTAGTAAGGTTGCGGTACCATCTCCCAATTTTTTGGGATATAGTCAGCCCTGGTCACTCTTTTTCTATCAGCAGGTGCTGCATTCCATAGTCTGATTCTAAAATAGTAGTCATTCTAGGAGTTAGGATTTACTATGAGATTTCCGCCATCTTAAATAAAAGGGTAATACTAGGTCTATTTTTTTATCGGCTTAGGGATGTGGTATAGTAGGATTTTCAGTCATCTTAAATACAAGGGTAATACTAGTCTGAGTTGGCCAGAATTTACCTCTCATTCTGTCCAACTTTGTCTATTATTCCTCTTGTATCTGAGATGGTCAGTATTTCAAATAGTGCGGTCTTTAATTTTGGTTTATTTGTTTGTAATTTAATTCTTATTTTCTCCATTAGGGTTTGTTATTTTATGTTCAAATCCTTAGAGCTAAGTCAGATAGGCCCTTAATCTTCATTTGCGTAGTAAGGTTGCGGTACCTTCTCCCAATTTTTGGGATATAGTCAGCCCTGGTCACTGTTTTTCTATCAGCAGGTGCTCCATTCCATACTCAGATTCTAAAATAGTCGTCATTCTACGTGTTAGGATTTACTAGGAGATTTCCACCATCTTAAGTACAAGGGTAATACTAGGTCTATTTTTTTTATTGGCTTACGGATCTGGTATAGTAGGATTTTCTGTCATCTTAAATACAAGGGTAATACTAGTCTCAGTTGGCCAGAATTTACCTCTCATTCTGTCCAACTTTGTCTATTATTCTTCTTGCATCTGAGATGGTCAGTATTTTAAATAATGCTGTTTTTAATTTTGGTTTGTTTGGTCGTTATTTTATTCGCATTTTCTCTATTAGGATTTGTTATTTTATGTTGAAATCCTTAGAGTTAAGTCGAATAGGCCCTTAATCTTCATTTGCGTAGTAAGGTTGCGGTACCATCTCCCAATTTTTTGGGATATAGTCAGCCCTGGTCACTCTTTTTCTATCAGCAGGTGCTGCATTCCATAGTCTGATTCTAAAATAGTAGTCATTCTAGGAGTTAGGATTTACTATGAGATTTCCGCCATCTTAAATAAAAGGGTAATACTAGGTCTATTTTTTTATCGGCTTAGGGATGTGGTATAGTAGGATTTTCAGTCATCTTAAATACAAGGGTAATACTAGTCTGAGTTGGCCAGAATTTACCTCTCATTCTGTCCAACTTTGTCTATTATTCCTCTTGTATCTGAGATGGTCAGTATTTCAAATAGTGCGGTTTTTAATTTTGGTTTGTTTGGTTGTAATTTAATTCTTATTTTCTCCATTAGGGTTTGTTATTTTATGTTCAAATCCTTAGAGCTAAGTCAGATAGGCCCTTAATCTTCATTTGCGTAGTAAGGTGGCGGTACCATCTCCCAATTTTCGGGATATAGTCACCCTCGGTCACTGTTTTTCTATCAGCAGGTGCTCCATTCCATACTCAGATTCTAAAATATTAGTCATTGTAGGTGTTGGGATTTACTACAAGATTTCTGCCACTTGTGAAATCTTGCCAAAAGTGAAAGGGTAATACTAGGTCTATTTTTTTTATTTTCATAGGGATGTGGTATAGTAGGATTTTCAGTCATCTTAAATACAAGGGTAATACTAGTCGGGGTTGGCCAGAATTTACCTCTCATTCTGTCCAAGTTTGTCTAGTATTCCTCTTGTATCTGAGATGGTCAATATTTCAAATAGTGCTGTTTTTTTTTTGGTTAACATGTATAGGTGTTAATTTTATTCTCCATCGTTTAACTAGGATTTCAAATTTTATGTTGTCATGCTTAGGATTAAGTCGAATAGGCACTTAATATTTATTCGCTAGGGGAGGTGGCAGTACTATTTCCCAAATTTTAGAATATAGTCAGCCCTGGTCACTATTTGTTCTATTAGCAGGTGCTCCATTCCATAATCAGATTCTAAAATAGTCGTCATTCTAGGTGTTAGGATTTACTAGGAGATTTCCACCATCTTAAGTACAAGGGTAAGACTAGGTCTATTTTTTTTATTGGCTTAGGGATGTGGTGTAGTAGGATTTTCCGTCATCTTAAATACAAGGTAATACTAGTCTCAGTTGGCCAGAATTAATTCTCATTCTGTCCAACTTTGTCTATTATTCCTCTTGTATCTGAGATGGTCAGTATTTCAAATAGTGCGGTTTTTAATTTTGGTTTGTTTGGTTGTAATTTAGTTTTCATTTTCTCCATTAGGGTTTGTTATTTTATGTTGAAATTCTTAGAGTTAAGTCGAATAGGCCCTTAATCTTCATTTGCGTAGTTAGGTTGCGGTACCATCTCCCAATTTTTGGGATATAGTCAGCCCTGGTCACTCTTTTTCTATCAGCAGGTGCTCCATTCCATACTCAGATTCTAAAATAGTCGTCATTCTATGTGTTAGGATTTACTACGAGATTTCCGCCATCTTAAGTAAATGGGTAATACTAGGTCTATTTTATTTATTGGCTTAGGGATGTGGTTTAGTAGGATTTTCAGTCAACTTAAATACAAGGGTAATACTAGTCTGAGTTGGCCAGTATTTACCTCTCATTCTGTCCAACTTTGTCTAGTATTCCTCTTGTATCTGAGATGGTTAGAATACAGTCAGGCCTGGTCACTCTTTTTGGTATTAGTAGCGGCTCCATTCCAAAGTCTGATTCTAAAATAGTAGTCACTCTAGGTATTAGGATTTTCTGTGATATTAAGTACAAGGGTAATACTAGGTCTACTTTTTTTATTTTCGGAGGGATGTGGTAACTAAATACTAGGTCCATTTTTTGTTAGCGTTGGGATGTGGTAACCCTAGGATTATAAGTCATCTCAATACAAGGGCAATACTAGTGTCAGTTGGCTAGAATTTTCCTCTCATTCTGTCCAACTTTGGCTAGTATTCCTCTTGTATCTGAAATGGTCAGTATTTCAAATAGTGCTGTTGGTTTCTTTTGTTGAGTTAACATATATAGGCTGTAATTTTATACTCATACCATAATATAACAATTATGTTTTCATGTTTTAATATATGTTCTAATTTTCAGAACCTTCCTTCACTAAATAGCATATTTTATTTAAGACGTTATTTCCATTCACTAAAGTTAGATTATAGTAGGTATTAATTTAATATTTTTATTATTTGTTTAATGAGTTGACAATTATTTGCTTCATTATCATTATTATGTTATGAGAGTTTAATTATAAGATTAAAGATTCAGCTTTTTGTTTTTCTAATGAGTATTATAAAATTGAAAATACTAATTAATTGTCATAATTTATAGTTTAAAAATTAAAATTAATTAATCAGATTTAAATATGAATTATAGAGTTGAAAATGGAACAAACTAAATTGTAATCAGCTTAAATAGCTCCTTAGAACTAAATGTGAAGAATAATGACACGGATCGCTTCTGTAATGTTAATCCTGTTTTAGTCGCCAGTTGGAGTTGAATAAAGAATTGACCAGTTCAGAAGAATCATAAAATCTAGAAAGCCTCAGTATTATTTGCTTTCGACAATGCTACTTCATCTTGAATGGCTCATTTCTTCAACATTAATCTTCATAATCAGGTTTATTCCTTTTATTATTTGAAGAATAATATTCTGTCTCATTTTTTTGGTAGAACAGTTAATCGCCCCCTTAGCATCAGTCTGAAATCATATTTTTCATCATAATCATTCTAGCAGTTTAGGTCTCTCAAAGATCTTGAATACCAGGGAAATACTAGTCTGAGTTGGGCAGAGAATTTCTCTCTAATTCTGTCCAACTTTGTCTAGTATTCCTCTTGTATCTAAGATGGTCAGTATTTTAAATAGTGCAGTTTGTTTTTTTGCTTTTTTTTCTGGGTAGTGTTGGTTGGTTGAATTTTATTCTATATTTATCCAGTTGGCTATGTTATTGCAAGTTGAAATCCTTAGTGTTAAGTCGAATAGGCCCTTAATCTACATTTGCCAAGGGTGGTGGTGATAAAATCTCTCTTTTTTTTTAATATGGTCAGGCCTGATCTCTCGTTTTTCTATTAGCAGTCGCTCCATTCCATAGTCTGATTCTAAAATGGTAGTCATTCTAGGTGTTAGAATTTTCTACAGGAAAAGGCGATATTAAGTACAAGGGTAATACTAGGTCTACTTCTTTGTATTTGCATAGAGATGTAATAACCCTAGGATTTTCACTCATCTTAAATACTAGTGTCAGTTGATCAGAATTTACCTCCTTCTGTCCGACTTTGTCTAGTATTCCCCTTGTATCTAAGATGGTCAGTATAAAGAATAGTGCTATTGGTTTTTTTTAATTTTCGGTAACATATATAGGCTGTAATTTTATGCTCCATCTTTTCATTAGGATTTCATATTTTATGTTTTAATGCTTAGGGTAAAGTCGAAAAGGCCCTTATTCTTCAATTGCGTAGGGAGGTAGCGGTACCATTTCTCATGTTTTAGAATATAGTCATGCCTGGTCACTCTTTTTTCAATTAGTAGTTTTGCTCAATTCCATAGTCTGGTTCTAAACGAGTACTCATTCTAGTGTTAGGATTTTCTGTGATATTAAGTACAAGGGTAATACTAGGTCTACTTCTTTGTATTTGCAAAGGGATGTGGTAACCCTAGGATTTCCAGTCATCTTAAAAACAAGGGTAATACTAGTCTGAGTTGGCCAGAATTTACCTCTCATTCAGTCCAACTTTGTCTCGTATTCCTCTTGTATCTAAGATGGTCAGTATTACGAATAGTGCTGTTTGTTTTCCTTAATTTGGGTAACATATATAGGCTTAAATTTCATACTCCATCTTCTCACTAGGATCTCATATTTTATGTTTTAATGCTTAGGGTAAAGTTGAATAGGCCCTTATTCTTCAATTGTGTTCAATTTGTAGCTTAGTGTTAAGTCGACTAAGTCCTTAATCTTCAGTTGTCGTATGGAGTTTGTGGTACCATCTCTCAATTTTCAGATTATAGTCTCCCCTGGTCACTCTTTTTTCTATTAGTGGTTGCTCCATTCCATAGTCTGATTCTAAAATTGTAGTCATTCTAGTTGTTAGGATGTTCTACGAGATTTCGAACATCTTAAGTAAAATTTTTATTAGAACATGATACTAATGACTAGAGCGTGATCTAGGACAAATTACCTTTCTGCATCACAGCTCTACTAGAAACAGTACAGTCTCAACCATGTAGTTAACCCACCACCCTTCATTTTCATTGATTTTCTTTTCGTTTGTTTTTCTTCTTATATTTTAAGAACAAATAAGCGGAATTTAGCAAAAAGGAATAATACTAAGAAACCCACAATATATGCAAAAATTAATTATTATTTTTATTGGCGTAGGGATGTGGTATACTGGGATTTTCAGTCATCTTAAATAGAAGGGTAATTCTAGCCTCAGTTATTATTGCTTATAGTATTCCTCTTGTAACTGATACGGTAATTATTCCAAATAGTGCATCTTTTTTTTTCTTATTGTTTTGGTTACTTTTAGTTGGTTGTAATTTAGTTCTCTATTTCTCCATTAGGTTTAGTTATTTCATATTTTAATCCTTTGAGTAAAGTCGGGTAGGCCCTTAAACTTTTTTTGTGAAGGGAGGTTAGGGTACCATCTTCTAATTTTTAGAATATAGTAAGCCCTGGATACTCTTTTTTCTATTAGTGGTTGCTCCATTCCATAGTCTGATTCTAAAATTAAATTCATTCACCATTGCTCTTCTAAGGGTCAGGTTTTCAGTCATTTTAAATGCAAGGGTAATACTAGTCGGTGTTGGCCAGAATTTACCTCTCATTCTGTCCAACTTTGTCTAGTATTCCTCTTGTATCTAAGATGGTCAGTATTACGAATAGTGCTGTTTTTTTTTTTTTGTTTTGTTTTTTGTGTTAACATATATAGGTGTTAATTTTATTTTCAATTTTTTTACTAGGATTTCATATTTTACGTTTTGATGGACTAAGTCCTTAATCTTTATTTGCATAGGGAGGTGGGGGTACTATTTCCTAATTTTTAGAATATAGTCACCCCTGGCCACTCTTTTTTCTCTTAGCAATTGCTACATTCTATAGCTTGATTCTAAAATAGTAGTCATTCTAGGTGTTAGGATTTTATACAATATTTAGTACAATATTAAATACTAATACTAGGTTTACTGTAGTACTTTCAATCAGGATACGTTCTATTAGATGTCATTTCTTCTCTTTCGCTACCCATTTCATTTTAAAGAACGGATGTGACACTGAGGCAAATATGCATCATTCGCGGAGGCTCTAACTGCAAAAATATTTTAAAATACCTCTTTAGATTTTCTTCAATGACATCTAAACTGCGGTAGTTTAGATTTTCCATCCTAAGAGATTTGATGATATGTTCAATTCTAATTAGCTCAAGTAACTGACAACCATAGTAAGTGTCTTTTCCCTTGCAAGCTTTGAATAGCTTCTGCTATTGCCTTTGAAAAGTCCACATATTCACCTAAAAAGTTTCATGGTTTCACTCACACACAGAACAAAAATGGTTCTGCATGGCTAAAATATCTTTTATGGAATTATAATAAGAGTTCCATCGAGTTGCGCATGGATCAGTTGGTGACTTTCCTGTCATCTCCAAATATTTCACATGCTTTTGGTGATCTAGAACATAAGTTTCAAAGTGCCTGGCACTTTGTTAAGGCCGCGCCATGTAGTCTCTTATAAAAAGTATTTTTCAATCTTACTTCTTTGGAATCTGTATTGGCAATCAAATGCAAAGTGTAGGTAGAACATCTTTCATGTCCAGGCAGAAGACAATCACTTTCACTTTGTAAGTCTGATGTAGCAACAGGAAAGCTTGTGGTACTAGCAGTGAGCCATCATCTTCAACTTCATTACCTTCATCGAGTGATGGTTCTTCAAGATCTTCTTCATATGCATGTGAAACTTTTGACTGTCCCTGAATCAGACTTCCCAAATACTTCAAAAGCCTTAAACAAATTTTAACTTTTATCTGTAACGGTTTTAAAAACTTTTGATAGTTTCAGGGCATGGTCTGAATGTATATCAGCTATCATTTCTGAAACTTTATGATAGGAGACTTGATACCCCTGACATTTGTAGAAGGAAAGAAAGAGTCGCCATCTATCAATTAGGTCCCAGACTAAAATTTCAACGGCAGTTTTATCTATGGTGACATTTAAAATTAATGTCACCATTGAATCTTGACACATTTTGAGCATAAATGTATAAATAACTATTACTAAAAGTTATTTAGCACACAGTATTTACAAAATACTAAGATACCAAACAAAAGGTATATAAGTATAAGATACAAAATGAATTTTAAAAAAGTATTTTAGATACAAGATGATAATACGTATTTTTTATCTTGTATCTGTATTTCAGATATTTGTGTCTCAAATAAGTCACATCCCTGCTTATGTAATGGTATATTTTCAAGCTAATATATTTTTTTAATGTTTTTTAAACAATCATTTAGCTTAGTCACTTAGCTGATTAGTTAGCATCGGTCATTAATTTATGTGTTAGATCGAACCGAATTTTGTATATGTTTCGAAATTATTTAACAAAAGATGTGATTTGATAATGTAGTCATTATGTTGAATCCGACAGTTTTGCTGGTTTTATCGTTATCTGACCCGCAGTTTGTCGCTTCGAGTTGAGTGACAAGTTTTAACTCTCGATTCTTATTATTTTTAAAATTTTCCAAAAATATAAGTTATCGTGAGTTTTGGTAAAGAGGATGAAATTATAGATAATGAGTAGATTTTGGTGTAATCATTTCATCAAGAAATAAAAGTTTCAACGAACATTTCGAAGTATAGATGACGTTGGGGACAGGGTGCACTGAAAATAGAAAAAAAGTGAATTCCGCGCGCGCCCGATAACAACGCCGATAATATTGCCCGTTTCCATTTTTCTATAATAAGCAAATAACAGAAACAACTAAAAACAGAAAACAGTTTATTTTTAAAAGAATTTTACCGGAAATAATCTCATTATAAACTATAATAACCTATTTTTAATAAGTGAAACTATAAGTTAAGTTTAACAAAAATACATGAAAGAAAATAAATTAATTTGGATACATTCATAGTAAAATACAAACAAGAAAAATCTTCTTATGAAAAATAATTAAAATCAAAATTACCAATTGACAAATAAAAGAAAAAAAATGTTGTTTAATTTTAATCGAGAGAGAGAGGAAATGAAAGGTCTCCTGGTAGGATACTTTAAGTTCACTAACGAAAACTTTAAAATTCGGCGCTGCCGTCTTCTATGGCGATGTACTTCTCGTTGCGACGCAGGCAAATCGGCAGAGTCTCGTTCTGCAAAGGCCGTGGAGGCATCCTCTTCCAGGCTGGATACAGCAAGACTGACTAAAGTTCGCTAATGCTTGCAAGGTGCACTAAAAGCAACAATAAATACCCCCCTCTCTCTCCCGAGCTAAATCAATACAATATTATTCTATAAAATATAAGTATGTACATAATTTACAATATAGTTACATATTTTGGAATACCCAGCAGATTATATTTTTGTTGAAACGTTGATTTCTAGATGGAATGAATACCGAAGAATGCACATTTCCCTTAATTACATTCTATTTTCCACACTTTATAGCTTATGATAAATTGTACTTTCGGAAATTATTAAAAGGGACACTAATAAAAATTTAAAACTTGTGACTAAATTCGAAGCGACAACCTGCGCAATGATTATCAAATATTTCTTGTTATAAAATCATAATTAGAGGTATTATTTTTGTAATTATTCGTTAAGCAAACGCTTTTTCGTCCCATTTCATCACAATGAGACCTTTCATCTCAACTACATCATTTTTTATAATATATTCATTGTAACTGATTCTAAATGTTACAAGTGATTTGGTTCATACGTTGAATAATATTTAAGGTCAAGGGACAAAAACTAATTCTCATTTAATGGAAATTCTACTTTTGTAACATCATTATCGATATTGGCTGAATTTGTCTTGCTTATTTTGAATGTCTTCTTTATTTCATTCTCACTCACTTAGTTAAATTGTTGTTTATACTTTTACTATTTCTTATTAAAAAAAGATGCTTTTTACTGAATAACATGAAAAATCTATATGATAATTATTTAAATTATACTTGTCGATAAATATAAATAATACGTAAAGAAATATATAATTTAATATCCTCATATAAAAACACTTGTGTCTAATATAATATCCTACTAAGCTTTAAAAATGGAAGTTTTTATAATAAGGCGGGATGGGGCATTATTAAATTAGGATGAGCGAGAGAGGGTGAGATATATCTGTCTCTTTCTGTTACTGGCTATTGAAGTCGCTTCTGATTGGCTGCGAGGCATCCCCTCCACTGCATCTTTTTAGTCTTTCCCAGGATTTCAACGAGTCAACAACTCTTTTCGGTAGTAAGTATGTTGACTCACTTTAAGGGTTGGTAATTATTATTGATATTGTCAAAAGTTATTATCAATATTTAAATTAGTTGTGCACTGTAGATGAATTAATGTAACCGATATAATTGATTAATGAAATTCATTAGGATATTTTAATGTCATCTCAAAATAAGTGTTCATATTTTATTACATTGTTAATTCTTATCTAAACACAAATAATGGAATTTTATAATATTTGCATTCTATTAACGGTAATATATTATAACTAAATTTAATTTTAAGTAGCTATATGAAGAGTGTATAAGTGAGGAGAAATGATTGGCAATTATGGATAATAGTTATTGTAAATAAAATATTTTGTGAAGTAATATTGCCCAATATTCATGGAATGTACTGCATATCTTTTTATTTTGGATTTCTTTTTAATTTTAAATGTTTTTTTTTTACAAATTTATTGAATTATCACTTGTGTCTCTCGTGATTTCCCATTCCCTAATTTAACAGTTTTTTCTTATATCGGTTTTTTGTTACAGCAGTTTTTCTTTCTGATAGCAGTATTAAATTAATTCAAACTTCGTTTTTCAAATAATTTTTTTTTTTTTTTACCTTTTATTTTGTACTAATTAAAAGTATTTGAAAATTAGAAACAATAGTATGAACATTAAAAGTACAACATCAAATGTCGTAACGAATAATTTTCTGATTCTTTTTATTTATTTGGTTAGATTATTTTTTTTTCATCAGCTAAAATTAAAAATAATGTAAATTTTAAATTAATTATAGTTTTCAATAGAGAGAAAATCCTCAAGAATCACAGTCTTCAGAATAACCGAGACCGTGAGTTAAAACCTTTCATTTTTCTCACTAAACATCGTCACTTAGTACTAATATAATATATCTCCGTTCTCCATTTTATCATCCAGTCAACTATATTCCTCTCATACATAATATAATTATAAAAATGCGAATTAAAGCTGTTAATTATATCTCATAATTAATATTGAATACAAATACTAAACTATAAGGTAATAACAGAATTAAAACTAGGAATTATTATTAAAATCGCTTAAAACAAAATATACTTTATATTTAAAAATTAAGATTACATTATAAAGTAAAATTATATCGCTTGCTGTATTTAAGATAATAGATTTTGCTATATAGGCATACATTTCAATTATTAATGGTCAAACAGCTAAGAGAGGATGGCCAACAGTCACCCCCCCCCACCACAACTTCTGGACTAGCAACTGCATATTAAATGTGAATGTATTTTAATCGTGTATTTTAGCGTGATATACAATTTTTAGCTGATTTTTTTTTTGCAATCATTATTTAAACTATTTAAATTTCTTGATTTCAGTTATTTATGGTATTGCAATTACTTCAATCGAATACTAACGTCCTTTAGGCCTAAGGTCAAAGTACGCCATTTTGAATTACAACTTCATAAAGAGATGAACTGTCGAATTTTTTACAGGTAATTAAATATAATTATTTATTTAAATTTCGAATTATCATGAACTGTTTTAATATATATATTATAATTTCTACAATCTTCATACACTAAATAACGTATTAATGTCCGAATTTCTGTATTTTTAGTTGATTTATTCAGATTATAAAAAGGGGTCTAAGTTTATTTTTGAAATATATATTGAAAAGGTATTAAAGTATTGGAATTAATATTAACCACTCCGAAGTATATAAACACTATTAACTATTAATAGAGAACATATTCGTTTTAGATTTTTATGGGTTAAACATTTAAATAATAAAATTCATGGAGTGAAAAAAGTAAAAAATAATTTCATTTATTGGTCCCCTTTGGTTTCTATCCGCCATTTTGGATTTTAAAACAGCCTCTATACAAAATTTATCATTCCCATGTTTCCTTTCAGGTTAAATTTTATATTATTATAATCATTCATTATAAATCATATATAAATTAATTGGTTAATGATCATTTGCTTTATTTTGATTTTTGTAAACATTGGCTTAAATACTTTCTGATTCTTATTGCTTAACTTAACAAATATGAATTACCTATAATAAAAAATACAATGTAATGCTATAAAAAAGATAATACTGTTTTGCTGTTTCCTCATTTAGGCCCACTGAGGAACTCAGGACTCAAATCTACTCTCCTTATCCAGACCAAGCTCCTGTTGTGTGGAGAAAAGCATCATCATCATATTCTGTCCTCATCAACCACCTATGCAGTGTATGGAGGAATTCTGAACAGCCCTCTCCAGCTCTGCCGGTCATCGACGGACTATGTGGATCCAACCAGTCTCGATGTCTTTCTTCACCTCTTCTTCCCAGGTCATCTTCTTCCTCCTTTTCCCTCCACTTTGGCTCGGTAAGAAAAGTATTTTAACTAATATTCAAGATTTATTTTGTCAAAATTTTTGTAACTTTTATAAAAATTATGTTTTTGTGCTATTTGCTTTAAATTATGTTCTAATTTCCAGAATCTTCATTCACTAATTAGCATATTATTATTTAAGGTGGTATTTCCATTCACTGAATTAAGATTATAGTCTGAAGTAGGTATTAATTTAACATTTTTAATATTTATTCAATAGGTTGACAATTATTTGCTTCATTATTATTATTGTGTTATGAGAGTTATAATTATAAGATTAAAGATTCAGCTTTCTGTCTTTCTAATCAATATTATGTAATTTAAAATATTAATCTTATTGCTTTTCATCATTTATAGATTAAAAATTAAAATTAATAACTTAGATTTAAACAAGAATTTTAGAGCTGAAAATGGAACAAACTAAATTAATTGTTATCAACATAAATAGCTCCTCATGGCTGAGGACGACAATGACATTGATAGCTTGTGAAATGTTAATCCTGTTTTAGTTGCGAGTTGGAGTTGAATAAAGAATTGACCAGTTCAGAAGAATCATGAAATCTAGAAGGCATCAGTATTATAAACTTTCAACAATGCTGCTTCATCTTGATTGGCTCAATTCTTCAACGTCAATCTTCATAATCAGGTTTATTCCTTTTATTATTTGAAGAATAATATTTTGTCTCATTTTTTTGGTAGAAAAGTTAATCGCCCCCTTAGCATCAGTCTGAAATCATATTTTTCATCATAATCATTCTAGCAGCTTAGGTCTCTCAAATCTTGAATACCAGGGAAATACTAGTTTGAGTTGGGCAGAGAATTTCTCTTTAATCCTGTCCAACTTTTTGTCTAGTATTCCTCTTGTATCTGAGATGGTCAGTATTTCAAATAGTGCGGTTTTTAATTTTGGTTGTAATTTAGTTCTCATTTTCTCCATTAGGGTTTGTTATTTTATGTTGAAATCCTTAGAGGTAAATCGAATAGGCCCTTAATCTTCATTTGCGTAGTAAGGTTGCGGTACCATCTCCCAATTTTTGGGATATAGTCAGCCCTGGTCACTCTTTTTCTATCAGCAGGTGCTCCATTCCATAGTCTGATTCTAAAATAGTAGTCATTCTAGGTGTTAGGATTTACTATGAGATTTCCGCCATCTTAAATAAAAGGGTAATACTAGGTCTATTTTTTTATCGGCTTAGGGATGTGGTATAGTAGGATTTTCAGTCATCTTAAATACAAGGGTAATACTAGTCTGAGTTGGCCAGAATTTACCTCTCATTCTGTCCAACTTTGTCTATTATTCCTCTTGTATCTGAGATGGTCAGTATTTCAAATAGTGCGGTCTTTAATTTTGGTTTATTTGTTTGTAATTTAATTCTTATTTTCTCCATTAGGGTTTGTTATTTTATGTTCAAATCCTTAGAGTTAAGTCAGATAGGCCCTTAATCTTCATTTGCGTAGTAAGGTTGCGGTACCATCTCCCGATTTTTGGGATATAGTCAGCCCTGGTCACTCTTTTTCTATCAGCAGGTGCTCCATTCCATACTCAGATTCTAAAATAGTCGTCATTCTATGTGTTAGGATTTACTAGGAGATTTCCACCATCTTAAGTACAAGGGTAATACTAGGTTTATTTTTTTTATTGGCTTAGGGATCTGGTATAGTAGGATTTTCTGTCATCTTAAATACAAGGGTAATACTAGTCTCAGTTGGCCAGAATTTACCTCTCATTCTGTCCAACTTTGTCTAGTATTCCTCTTGTATCTGAGATGGTCAATATTTCAAATAGTGCTGTTTTTTTTTGGTTAACAATGTATAGGTGTTAATTTTATTCTCCATCGTTTAACTAGGATTTAAAATTTTATGTTGTCATGCTTAGGATTAAGTCGAATAGGCACTTAATATTTATTCGCTAGGGGAGGTGGCAGTACTATTTCCCAAATTTTAGAATATAGTCAGCCCTGGTCACTATTTGTTCTATTAGCAGGTGCTCCATTCCATAATCAGATTCTAAAATAGTCGTCATTCTAGGTGTTAGGATTTTCTAGGAGATTTCTACCATCTTAAGTACAAGGGTAAGACTAGGTCTATTTTTTTTATTGGCTTAGGGATCTGGTGTAGTAGGATTTTCCGTCATCTTAAATACAAGGTAATACTAGTCTCAGTTGGCCAGAATTTACCTCTCATTCTGTCCAACTTTGTCTATTATTCCTCTCGTATCTGAGATGGTCAGTATTTCAAATAGTGCGGTTTTTAATTTTGGTTTGTTTGGTTGTAATTTAGTTTTCATTTTCTCCATTAGGGTTTGTTATTTTATGTTGAAATTCTTAGAGTTAAGTCGAATAGGCCCTTAATCTTCATTTGCGTAGTTAGGTTGCGGTACCATCTCCCAATTTTTGGGATATAGTCAGCCCTGGTCACTGTTTTTCTATCAGCAGGTGCTCCATTCCATACTCAGATTCTAAAATAGTCGTCATTCTATGGGTTAGGATTTACTACGAGATTTCCGCCATCTTAAGTAAATGGGTAATACTAGGTCTATTTTATTTATTGGCTTAGGGATGTGGTTTAGTAGGATTTTCAGGCAACTTAAATACAAGGGTAATACTAGTCTGGGTTGGCCAGAATTTACCTCTTATTCTGTCCAACTTTGTCTAGTATTCCTCTTGTATCTGAGATGGTTAGAATACAGTCAGGCCTGGTCACTCTTTTTGCTATTAGTAGCGGCTCCATTCCAAAGCCTGATTCAAAAATAGTAGTCACTCTAGGTATTAGGATTTTGTGCGATATCAAGAGCAAGGGTAATACTAGGTCTTCTTCTTTCTATTTGCGTAGGGATGTGTTAACCCTAGGATTTTCAGTCGTCTTAAATACAAGGGTAATACTAGTCTGAGTTGGTCAGAATTTACCTCCTTCTGTCCTGCTTTGTCTAGTATTCCTCTTGTATATAAGATGGTCATTACTACGAAAAGTGCTGTTTGTTTTTTTTAATTTGGGTAACATATATAGGCTTTAATTTCATACTCCATCTTTTCAATAGGATTTTATATTTTATGTTTTAATGCTTAGGGTAAAGTCGAAAAGGCCCTTTTTCGTCCATTGCGTAGGGAAGTAGTGGTAGCATTCCTCATTTTTTAGAATATAGTCAGGCCTGGTCACTCTTTTTGCTATTAGTAGCGGCTCCATTCCAAAGTCTGATTCAAAAATAGTAGTCCCTCTAGGTATTAGGATTTTGTGCGATATTAAGAGCAAGGGTAATACTAGGTCTTCTTCTTTCTATTTGCGTAGGGATGTGTTAACCCTAGGATTTTCAGTCGTCTTAAATACAAGGGTAATACTAGTCTGAGTTGGCCAGAATTTACCTCCTTCTGTCCTACTTTGTCTAGTATTCCTCTTGTATATAAGATGGTCATTACTACGAAAAGTGCTGTTTGTTTTTTTTAATTTGGGTAACATATATAGGCTTTAATTTCATACTCCATCTTTTCAATAGGATTTTATATTTTATGTTTTAATGCTTAGGGTAAAGTCGAAAAGGCCCTTTTTCGTCAATTGCGTAGGGAAGTAGTGGTAGCATTCCTCATTTTTTAGAATATAGTCAGGCCTGGTCACTCTTTTTGCTATTAGTAGCGGCTCCATTCCAAAGCCTGATTCAAAAATAGTAGTCACTCTAGGTATTAGGATTTTGTGCGATATTAAGAGCAAGGGTAATACTAGGTCTTCTTCTTTCTATTTGCGTAGGGATGTGTTAACCCTAGGATTTTCAGTCGTCTTAAATACAAGGGTAATACTAGTCTGAGTTGGCCAGAATTTACCTCCTTCTGTCCTACTTTGTCTAGTATTCCTCTTGTATATAAGATGGTCATTACTACGAAAAGTGCTGTTTGTTTTTTTTAATTTGGGTAACATATATAGGGGTTAATTTTATTATCCGTCGTTTAACTAGGATTTCATATTTTATGTTGTCATGCTTAGGACTACGTTGAATAGGCACTTAATATTTATTCGCTAGGGGAGGTGGCAGTACTATTTCCCAAATTTTAGAATATAGTCAGTCCTGGTCACTATTTGTTCTATTAGCAGGTAGGGATGTGGTATAGTAGGATTTTTAGTCATCTTAAATACCAGGGAAATACTAGTTTGAGTTGGGCAGAGAATTTCTCTTTAATCCTGTCCAACTTTTTGTCTAGTATTCCTCTTGTATCTGAGATGGTCAGTATTTCAAATAGTGCGGTTTTTAATTTTGGTTTGTTTGGTTGTAATTTAGTTCTCATTTTCTCCATTAGGGTTTGTTATTTTATGTTGAAATCCTTAGAGGTAAATCGAATAGGCCCTTAATCTTCATTTGCGTAGTAAGGTTGCGGTACCATCTCCCAATTTTTTGGGATATAGTCAGCCCTGGTCACTCTTTTTCTATCAGCAGGTGCTCCATTCCATAGTCTGATTCTAAAATAGTAGTCATTCTAGGTGTTAGGATTTACTATGAGATTTCCGCCATCTTAAATAAAAGGGTAATACTAGGTCTATTTTTTTATCGGCTTAGGGATGTGGTATAGTAGGATTTTCAGTCATCTTAAATACAAGGGTAATACTAGTCTGAGTTGGCCAGAATTTACCTCTCATTCTGTCCAACTTTGTCTATTATTCCTCTTGTATCTGAGATGGTCAGTATTTCAAATAGTGCGGTCTTTAATTTTGGTTTATTTGTTTGTAATTTAATTCTTATTTTCTCCATTAGGGTTTGTTATTTTATGTTCAAATCCTTAGAGTTAAGTCAGATAGGCCCTTAATCTTCATTTGCGTAGTAAGGTTGCGGTACCATCTCCCGATTTTTGGGATATAGTCAGCCCTGGTCACTCTTTTTCTATCAGCAGGTGCTCCATTCCATACTCAGATTCTAAAATAGTCGTCATTCTATGTGTTAGGATTTACTAGGAGATTTCCACCATCTTAAGTACAAGGGTAATACTAGGTTTATTTTTTTTATTGGCTTAGGGATCTGGTATAGTAGGATTTTCTGTCATCTTAAATACAAGGGTAATACTAGTCTCAGTTGGCCAGAATTTACCTCTCATTCTGTCCAACTTTGTCTAGTATTCCTCTTGTATCTGAGATGGTCAATATTTCAAATAGTGCTGTTTTTTTTTGGTTAACATGTATAGGTGTTAATTTTATTCTCCATCGTTTAACTAGGATTTAAAATTTTATGTTGTCATGCTTAGGATTAAGTCGAATAGGCACTTAATATTTATTCGCTAGGGGAGGTGGCAGTACTATTTCCCAAATTTTAGAATATAGTCAGCCCTGGTCACTATTTGTTCTATTAGCAGGTGCTCCATTCCATAATCAGATTCTAAAATAGTCGTCATTCTAGGTGTTAGGATTTTCTAGGAGATTTCTACCATCTTAAGTACAAGGGTAAGACTAGGTCTATTTTTTTTATTGGCTTAGGGATCTGGTGTAGTAGGATTTTCCGTCATCTTAAATACAAGGTAATACTAGTCTCAGTTGGCCAGAATTTACCTCTCATTCTGTCCAACTTTGTCTATTATTCCTCTCGTATCTGAGATGGTCAGTATTTCAAATAGTGCGGTTTTTAATTTTGGTTTGTTTGGTTGTAATTTAGTTTTCATTTTCTCCATTAGGGTTTGTTATTTTATGTTGAAATTCTTAGAGTTAAGTCGAATAGGCCCTTAATCTTCATTTGCGTAGTTAGGTTGCGGTACCATCTCCCAATTTTTGGGATATAGTCAGCCCTGGTCACTGTTTTTCTATCAGCAGGTGCTCCATTCCATACTCAGATTCTAAAATAGTCGTCATTCTATGGGTTAGGATTTACTACGAGATTTCCGCCATCTTAAGTAAATGGGTAATACTAGGTCTATTTTATTTATTGGCTTAGGGATGTGGTTTAGTAGGATTTTCAGGCAACTTAAATACAAGGGTAATACTAGTCTGGGTTGGCCAGAATTTACCTCTTATTCTGTCCAACTTTGTCTAGTATTCCTCTTGTATCTGAGATGGTTAGAATACAGTCAGGCCTGGTCACTCTTTTTGCTATTAGTAGCGGCTCCATTCCAAAGCCTGATTCAAAAATAGTAGTCACTCTAGGTATTAGGATTTTGTGCGATATCAAGAGCAAGGGTAATACTAGGTCTTCTTCTTTCTATTTGCGTAGGGATGTGTTAACCCTAGGATTTTCAGTTGTCTTAAATACAAGGGTAATACTAGTCTGAGTTGGCCAGAATTTACCTCCTTCTGTCCTACTTTGTCTAGTATTCCTCTTGTATATAAGATGGTCATTACTACGAAAAGTGCTGTTTGTTTTTTTTAATTTGGGTAACATATATAGGCTTTAATTTCATACTCCATCTTTTCAATAGGATTTTATATTTTATGTTTTAATGCTTAGGGTAAAGTCGAAAAGGCCCTTTTTCGTCCATTGCGTAGGGAAGTAGTGGTAGCATTCCTCATTTTTTAGAATATAGTCAGGCCTGGTCACTCTTTTTGCTATTAGTAGCGGCTCCATTCCAAAGTCTGATTCAAAAATAGTAGTCCCTCTAGGTATTAGGATTTTGTGCGATATTAAGAGCAAGGGTAATACTAGGTCTTCTTCTTTCTATTTGCGTAGGGATGTGTTAACCCTAGGATTTTCAGTCGTCTTAAATACAAGGGTAATACTAGTCTGAGTTGGCCAGAATTTACCTCCTTCTGTCCTACTTTGTCTAGTATTCCTCTTGTATATAAGATGGTCATTACTACGAAAAGTGCTGTTTGTTTTTTTTAATTTGGGTAACATATATAGGCTTTAATTTCATACTCCATCTTTTCAATAGGATTTTATATTTTATGTTTTAATGCTTAGGGTAAAGTCGAAAAGGCCCTTTTTCGTCAATTGCGTAGGGAAGTAGTGGTAGCATTCCTCATTTTTTAGAATATAGTCAGGCCTGGTCACTCTTTTTGCTATTAGTAGCGGCTCCATTCCAAAGCCTGATTCAAAAATAGTAGTCACTCTAGGTATTAGGATTTTGTGCGATATTAAGAGCAAGGGTAATACTAGGTCTTCTTCTTTCTATTTGCGTAGGGATGTGTTAACCCTAGGATTTTCAGTCGTCTTAAATACAAGGGTAATACTAGTCTGAGTTGGCCAGAATTTACCTCCTTCTGTCCTACTTTGTCTAGTATTCCTCTTGTATATAAGATGGTCATTACTACGAAAAGTGCTGTTTGTTTTTTTTAATTTGGGTAACATATATAGGGGTTAATTTTATTATCCGTCGTTTAACTAGGATTTCATATTTTATGTTGTCATGCTTAGGACTACGTTGAATAGGCACTTAATATTTATTCGCTAGGGGAGGTGGCAGTACTATTTCCCAAATTTTAGAATATAGTCAGTCCTGGTCACTATTTGTTCTATTAGCAGGTAGGGATGTGGTATAGTAGGATTTTTAGTCATCTTAAATACCAGGGAAATACTAGTTTGAGTTGGGCAGAGAATTTCTCTTTAATCCTGTCCAACTTTTTGTCTAGTATTCCTCTTGTATCTGAGATGGTCAGTATTTCAAATAGTGCGGTTTTTAATTTTGGTTTGTTTGGTTGTAATTTAGTTCTCATTTTCTCCATTAGGGTTTGTTATTTTATGTTGAAATCCTTAGAGGTAAATCGAATAGGCCCTTAATCTTCATTTGCGTAGTAAGGTTGCGGTACCATCTCCCAATTTTTTGGGATATAGTCAGCCCTGGTCACTCTTTTTCTATCAGCAGGTGCTCCATTCCATAGTCTGATTCTAAAATAGTAGTCATTCTAGGTGTTAGGATTTACTATGAGATTTCCGCCATCTTAAATAAAAGGGTAATACTAGGTCTATTTTTTTATCGGCTTAGGGATGTGGTATAGTAGGATTTTCAGTCATCTTAAATACAAGGGTAATACTAGTCTGAGTTGGCCAGAATTTACCTCTCATTCTGTCCAACTTTGTCTATTATTCCTCTTGTATCTGAGATGGTCAGTATTTCAAATAGTGCGGTCTTTAATTTTGGTTTATTTGTTTGTAATTTAATTCTTATTTTCTCCATTAGGGTTTGTTATTTTATGTTCAAATCCTTAGAGTTAAGTCAGATAGGCCCTTAATCTTCATTTGCGTAGTAAGGTTGCGGTACCATCTCCCGATTTTTGGGATATAGTCAGCCCTGGTCACTCTTTTTCTATCAGCAGGTGCTCCATTCCATACTCAGATTCTAAAATAGTCGTCATTCTATGTGTTAGGATTTACTAGGAGATTTCCACCATCTTAAGTACAAGGGTAATACTAGGTTTATTTTTTTTATTGGCTTAGGGATCTGGTATAGTAGGATTTTCTGTCATCTTAAATACAAGGGTAATACTAGTCTCAGTTGGCCAGAATTTACCTCTCATTCTGTCCAACTTTGTCTAGTATTCCTCTTGTATCTGAGATGGTCAATATTTCAAATAGTGCTGTTTTTTTTTGGTTAACATGTATAGGTGTTAATTTTATTCTCCATCGTTTAACTAGGATTTAAAATTTTATGTTGTCATGCTTAGGATTAAGTCGAATAGGCACTTAATATTTATTCGCTAGGGGAGGTGGCAGTACTATTTCCCAAATTTTAGAATATAGTCAGCCCTGGTCACTATTTGTTCTATTAGCAGGTGCTCCATTCCATAATCAGATTCTAAAATAGTCGTCATTCTAGGTGTTAGGATTTTCTAGGAGATTTCTACCATCTTAAGTACAAGGGTAAGACTAGGTCTATTTTTTTTATTGGCTTAGGGATCTGGTGTAGTAGGATTTTCCGTCATCTTAAATACAAGGTAATACTAGTCTCAGTTGGCCAGAATTTACCTCTCATTCTGTCCAACTTTGTCTATTATTCCTCTCGTATCTGAGATGGTCAGTATTTCAAATAGTGCGGTTTTTAATTTTGGTTTGTTTGGTTGTAATTTAGTTTTCATTTTCTCCATTAGGGTTTGTTATTTTATGTTGAAATTCTTAGAGTTAAGTCGAATAGGCCCTTAATCTTCATTTGCGTAGTTAGGTTGCGGTACCATCTCCCAATTTTTGGGATATAGTCAGCCCTGGTCACTGTTTTTCTATCAGCAGGTGCTCCATTCCATACTCAGATTCTAAAATAGTCGTCATTCTATGGGTTAGGATTTACTACGAGATTTCCGCCATCTTAAGTAAATGGGTAATACTAGGTCTATTTTATTTATTGGCTTAGGGATGTGGTTTAGTAGGATTTTCAGGCAACTTAAATACAAGGGTAATACTAGTCTGGGTTGGCCAGAATTTACCTCTTATTCTGTCCAACTTTGTCTAGTATTCCTCTTGTATCTGAGATGGTTAGAATACAGTCAGGCCTGGTCACTCTTTTTGCTATTAGTAGCGGCTCCATTCCAAAGCCTGATTCAAAAATAGTAGTCACTCTAGGTATTAGGATTTTGTGTGATATCAAGAGCAAGGGTAATACTAGGTCTTCTTCTTTCTATTTGCGTAGGGATGTGTTAACCCTAGGATTTTCAGTTGTCTTAAATACAAGGGTAATACTAGTCTGAGTTGGCCAGAATTTACCTCCTTCTGTCCTACTTTGTCTAGTATTCCTCTTGTATATAAGATGGTCATTACTACGAAAAGTGCTGTTTGTTTTTTTTAATTTGGGTAACATATATAGGCTTTAATTTCATACTCCATCTTTTCAATAGGATTTTATATTTTATGTTTTAATGCTTAGGGTAAAGTCGAAAAGGCCCTTTTTCCTCAATTGCGTAGGGAAGTAGTGGTAGCATTCCTCATTTTTTAGAATATAGTCAGGCCTGGTCACTCTTTTTGCTATTAGTAGCGGCTCCATTCCAAAGCCTGATTCAAAAATAGTAGTCACTCTAGGTATTAGTATTTTGTGCGATATTAAGAGCAAGGGTAATACTAGGTCTTCTTCTTTCTATTTGCGTAGGGATGTGTTAACCCTAGGATTTTCAGTCGTCTTAAATACAAGGGTAATACTAGTCTGAGTTGGCCAGAATTTACCTCCTTCTGTCCTACTTTGTCTAGTATTCCTCTTGTATATATGATGGTCATTACTACGAAAAGTGCTGTTTGTTTTTTTTAATTTGGGTAACATATATAGGCTTTAATTTCATACTCCATCTTTTCAATAGGATTTTATATTTTATGTTTTAATGCTTAGGGTAAAGTCGAAAAGGCCCTTTTTCGTCAATTGCGTAGGGAAGTAGTGGTAGCATTCCTCATTTTTTAGAATATAGTCAGGCCTGGTCACTCTTTTTGCTATTAGTAGCGGCTCCATTCCAAAGCCTGATTCAAAAATAGTAGTCACTCTAGGTATTAGGATTTTGTGCGATATTAAGAGCAAGGGTAATACTAGGTCTTCTTCTTTCTATTTGTGTAGGGATGTGTTAACCCTAGGATTTTCAGTCGTCTTAAATACAAGGGTAATATTAGTCTCAGTTGGCCAGAATTTACCTCTCATTCTGTCCAACTTTGTCTATTATTCCTCTTGTATCTAAGATGGTCAGTATTACAAATAGTGCTGCTTGTTTTTTCATTTGGGTAACATATATAGGGGTTAATTTTATTATCCGTCGTTTAACTAGGATTTCATATTTTATGTTGTCATGCTTAGGACTACGTTGAATAGGCACTTAATATTTATTCGCTAGGGGAGGTGGCAGTACTATTTCCCAAATTTTAGAATATAGTCACCCTTGGCACTATTTGTTCTATTAGCAGGTGCTCCATTCCATAGTCTGATTCTAAAATAGTAGTCACTCTAGGTATTAGGATTTTCTGTGATATTAAGTACAAGGGTAATACTAGGTCTATTTTTTTATTTTCGGAGGGATGTGGTAACTAAATACTAGGTCTATTTTTTGTTTGCGTAGTGATGTGGTCCTAGGATTCTAAGTCATCTAATGAGATTGTAATGACAAGGGCAATACTAATGTCAGTTGGCCAGAATTTTCCTCTCATTCTGTCCAACTTTGTCTAGTATTCCTCTTGTATCTGAGATGGTCAGTATTTCAAATAGTGCTGTTGGTTTTTTTTAATTTTCGGTAACATATATAGGCTGTAATTTCATGCTCCATCTTTTCAATAGGATTTCATATTTTATGTTTTAATGCTTAGGGTAAAGTCGAATAGGCCCTTAAACTTTTTTTGCGCAGGGAGGTTACGGTACCATCTTCTAATTTTTAAAATATAGTAAGCACTGGATACTCTTTTTTCTATTAGCGGTTGCTCCATTCCATAGTCTGATTCTAAAATTAAATTCATTAATCATAGCTCTTCTAAGTGTCAGGTTTTCAGTCATCTTAAATACAAGGGTTAGGGAGTTAGCGGAACCATTTCTCATTTTTTAGAATATAGTCAGGCCTGGTCACTCTTTTTTCAATTAGTAGTTTTGCTCAATTCCATAGTCTGATTCTAAAGGAGTAGTCATTCTAGATGTTAGGATTTTCTGCGATATTAAGCACAAGGGTAATACTAGGTCTACTTCTTTCTATTTGCGTAGTGATGTGTTAACCCTAGGATTTTCAGTCGTCTTAAATACAAGGGTAATACTAGTCTGAGTTGGCCAGAATTTACCTCTCAATCTGTCCAACTTTGTCTAGTATTCCTCTTGTACCTGAGATGGCCATTATTTCAAATAGTGATGTTTTTTTTTGTGTTAACATATATAGGTGTTAATTTTATTTTCAATATTTTTACTAGGATTTCATATTTTACGTTTTGATGCTTAGGATTAAGTTGACTAAGTCCTTAATCTTTATTTGCATAGGGAGGTGGGGGTACTATTTCCTAATTTTTAGAATATAGTCACCCCTGACCACTCTTTTTTCTCTTAGCAGTTGCTACATTCTATAGCTTGATTCTAAAATAGTAGTCATTCTAGGTGTTAGGATTTTATACAATATTTAGTACAATATTAAATACTAATACTAGGTTTACTGTAGTACTTTCAATCAGGATACGTTCTATTGCATGTCATTTCTTCTCTTCGCTACCCATTTCATTTTGAAGAACGGTTGTGACATTGAGGCTAATATGCATCATTCGTTTTAAAAATTTAAAAATCTACCTGCGAACATTTTTAAAAATGCCTCTTTAGATTTTCTTCAATGACATCTAGCAGAGGGCTGCAGTAGTTTAGATTTTCCATCCATAAGAGATTTGATGATATGTTCAATTCTAATTAGCTCAAGTAACTGACAAACATAGTAAGTGTCTTTTTCCCCTTGCAAGCTTTGAATAGCTTCTGCTATTGCCTTTGAACAGTTCACATATTCACCTAAAAAGTTTCATGGTTTCACTCATACACAGAACAAAAATGGTTCTGCACGGCTAAAATATCTTTTATGGAATTATAATAAGAGTTCCATCGAGTTGCGCATGGATCAGTTGGTGACTTTCCTGTCATCTCCAAATGTTTCACATGCTTTTGGTGATCTAGAACATAAGTTTCAAAGTGCCTGGCACTTTCTTAAGGCCGCGCCATGCAGTCTCTTATAAAAAGTATTTTTCAATCTTACTTCTTTGGAATCTGTATTGGCAATCAAATGCAAGTGTGGGTAGAATATCTTTCATGTCCAGGCAGAAGGCAATCACTTTCACTTTGTAAGTCTGATGAAGCATCAGAAAAGCTTGTGGTAGTAGCAGTGAATCATCATCTTAAACTTCATTACCTTCATCGAGTGATGTTTCTTCAAGATCTTCTTCATAGGCATGTGAAACATGTTCATTTATTACTGTCCCTGAATCAGACTTCCCAAATATTTAAACAAATTTTAACCGTTATCTGTAACGGTTTTAAAAACTTCTGATAGTTTCAGGGGATGGTCTGAATGTATATCAGCTATCATTTCTGAAACTTTATGATAGGAGACTTGATACCCCTGACATTTGTAGAAAGAAAGAGTCGCCATCTATCAATTAGGTCCCAGACTAAAATTTAAACGGCAGTTTTATCTATGGTGACATTTAAAATTAATGTCTCCATTGATTTTTGACACATTTTGAGAATAAATGTATAAATAACTATTACTAAAAGTATTTTAGCACACAGTATTTACAAAATACTAAGATACCAAACCAAAGGTATTCAAGATACAAAATGAATTTTAAAAAAGTATTTTAGATACAAGATGATAATACGTATTTTGTATCTTGTATCTGTATTTCAGATATTTGTGTCTCAAATAAGTCACATCCCTGCTTATGTAATGGTATATTTTCAAGCTAATATATTTATGTTTTTTTTTTTTTTTTTTACAATCATTTAGCTTAGTCACTTAGCTGATTAGTTAGCATCGGTCATTAATTTATGTGTTAGATCGAACCGAATTTTGTATATGTTTTTAAATCATTTAACAAAAGATGTGATTTGATAATGTAGTCATTATGTTGAATCCGACAGTTTTGCTGGTTTTATCGTTATCTGATCCGCAGTTTGTCGCTTCGAGTTGAGTGACAAGTTTTAACTCTCGATTCTTATTATTTTTTAAAAAATTTCCAAAAATATAAGTTATCGTGAGTTTTGGTAAAGAGAATGAAATTATAGATAATGATTAGATTTTGGTGTAATCATTTCATCAAGAAATAAAAGTTTCAACTAACATTTCAAAGTATATATGATACTATTTTTTATAATTTTTTATAATTATTGGTCATTTTTTATGAGTTATAAATATTTTTATTTTTTAAAGAGAAAAGATAGGCCCTCGACCGGGATTTGAACCCGGAACCTTTGTCTCACCGTGACATCGCTCTGCCAATTGAGCTATCAAGGTCCCTCCCAGTCGAGGACTAACCTTCTCTCTTTTTAGATCCTAAAGCCCCAGAGTACTCCCGCCATTTTTGCGATGAATACACTAGAACGAAGTTCTTTGAACATTAATTTTAATTTAGGATCTTATTGACTTTCGTCATATTATTATTTATAATTTTTTATAATTATTGGTCATTTTTTATGAGTTATAAATATTTTTATTTTTTAAAGAGAAAAGATAGGCCCTCGACCGGGATTTGAACCCGGAACCTTTGTCTCACCGTGACATCGCTCTGCCAATATGCGATGAATCACTAGAACGAAGTTGGATGAATGGCCTTGGATAGCGCAATTGGCAGAGCGATGTCACGGTGAGACAAAGGTTCCGGGTTCAAATCCCGGTCGAGGGCCTATCTTTTCTCTTTAAAAAATATAAATATATATGATACTAGCAGCGAAACCCGGCGTTGTTCGGGTTAAAATACATTGCATATTTAATGGCATACAAAATATATGAGGATACATTTTTTAACATAGATATAGATTTCTATTTTCGATATTTGGAGACTTATTCGGCCATTAAACATGCGGTGTATATAGAATAAACTAATTAACGAATTGAAATAATTTTAAGAAAAAGCTTAGTAAATGAAGAATTTATGTTTTATTTACATAATTATTTACATATTATATTATTCATATACATATTACATGTTACATTATATATTGACATATATTATATTATTATATGACGTATATGTCCGGTATGGATTGATCAGTATGCTGTGTATTACGGCAATCCAATATAGTTGGACAGCATTGCTGCAAATAAAGCATTTCTCTCTCTCTTGCATTTTTTTATTTCAGTATTATTATTTTTTTAAATTTATTTTTACAACCTTTTGATCGAGTCTGGCATCCGGGACTGTTGTACAAACTCCGTAAATTCTTACCTTCTACTTACTTCCTTATTATCAGTTCCTACCTCAGTAATAGAGCCTTTAAAGTAAACCATAATTTTACCTACTCTTCCCTCTTTACCCAGTCTGCCGGAGTTCCTCAAGGTAGTATCATGGGTCCCATCCTATACACAATATATACAGCTGACATCCCAACCCATCCAAGCACTGTCCTCACTACGTACGCTGATGACACATGTGTGTTATCAGTAAATAATGATCCATTTGTTGCATCCCAAACTCTTCAATCCCATATCTCAAACCTTCAAGAATGGTGTCAAAATTGGAGAATTAAAATTAATCCTAACAAATCCCATCAAATTACCTTCACCCTTCGTCGTAAACCTACAAATTCCTGCCCTATTGTATCCTTTAATAATATTCCTCTGAACTCTGTCGAACAGGTACGTTACCTAGGACTCCATCTGGACAAACGTCTCACTTGGAATCCTCATACAAGACTGAAAAGACAAGAAACTGCTCGTCGTTTTCGCCTACTTCAACATTTACTGGACAAACGCTCTAGGCTCCCAATAAATTACAAAAGACTCATTTACATGACAGTTATCAGGCCTATTTGGACATACGGAGTTGAGCTTTGGGGCTCTACTAAACCATCCAATTCATCTCGTATCCAATCCTTGCAATCCAAAATCCTTCGTAAAATCCTCAATGCTCCTTATTATGTCACAAACAAACTCATCCATCATGATCTTAATATCCCATATGTTACTGATTTGGCCCAAACTAGATACCTATCCTTCCATGACAAGCTCCATACACACTTGAATCCGCTAGTCTCTCAACTTGCTTCCCATACTATTCCTGATAACCCTCCGAGGCGTCTGAAAAGAAGATGGCCTCGAGACCATCTACTATAGAACTTTTTAGAGTGCTACCGATGGGTAGTTTCTCCACAAGTGCTTTTCAATTCGTATTATACATATAGCAGATTTACTTATTGTGATTGTATTATAGTTGTAAATATCAATAAATTGAATTATAAAAAAAAAAAAAAAAATTTTTACAACACTTGCTTTTGTACTACATTTATAGTTTTGTTGTTCGGACTGTAAATAAACGAATTTCGAGGTGATCCTACTCGTGAGCATGCGACATATAATTGGTCGTGCGCAAAGCATGGTTCCCTTAAGTCTACTCCACAGTACTGGAATGTTTGGCCCTGTGCTTTGTTAATAGTCATGCTGTAAGCCGACTTCACCGGGAACTGTAAGCGTTTAAAAGTAAAGGGCAATCCATTTGATCCGTGGTATAAATACTATCTTTCCTTTTCCTTTACCAGTCATTATACTGTAAAGTCATTATACTGTAAAGTCATTATACTGTAAAGTCATTATACTGGTGTAATGGCTTCCATGACGTTATTTTGTAGCTGTTTGATGCCGAGTCTCCTACCATTACACAGTCTCGGCGAGTTCAGATTTCGTAATAAAATAACTCGTGAACCAATTTTGAATTTAAGACAGTGTAATGGCATTCCTGGAACATTGAATGAATTTAAAAATTCAGTAGGAAAATTGACGCTTTCTAGGTCATCAGTCGTATCAATTGACATGTAAATTTTCTCTTCCGCCGGAATCAATTCCTGGATGATGTTGATGTCGTTCTTCGTGGCTAGAATAATTCGGTCGCGTAACCATTCTGAATTGGTATAATTTTCAACAATATTTGGATATACTTCATTAATAAGTTGTTCAGGTGTTTCAACAACATTAGGTAACTCATTAGTTAATATTATTTGGCCAGTATTTTCGTCTATTGGATAGGTCCCTTCTCCTATTTGTAAAAGTTTTTCAGAAGAGTTTTTCATCTCCTGAAATCTTCGCCCTCATGTTCGTTGTTAATTTGATTATTTTTACGTGTTCCCACATGGACGATTTCTTTAAGTAAGCATTAATTTCATCTGCCGGCGTCGATTTGGGAATGACAGGAAGCGTTTGACGAAAATTCCGCGACCAAACTCCCTTACTACCAACTGGAGACCGAGGGGTATTTACCATCCCAAAGGGAAGGTGATTGGGGTTGGTGGTGATTGAGAAAACTGTCTTCACGTACGAACAAAGCATTTTGTAATATATATTAGATTTTGTTGAAACGTTGATTTCTAGATGAAATGAATACCGAAGAATGCACATTTCCCTTAATTACATTCTGTTTTCTACACTTATATAGCTTATGATAAATTGTACTTTCGGAAATTATTAAAAGGGAAACAAATAAAAAGTTAAAACTTGTGGCTGAATTTGTCTTGCTTATTTTGAATATTTTCTTTATTTCATTCTCTTTCAACTGGTTAAATTGTTGTTTATACTTTTATTATTTCTTATTAAAAAAAGATGCTTTTGACTGAATAACCAGAGAAACCTATATCATAATTATTTAAATTATACTTGTCCATAAATACAAATACGTTAAGAAATATATAATTTGATATCCTCATATAAAAACACTAGCCAGTGATCTAATATCCTAGTTTCCTTTAAAAATCGAAGTGTTTATAATGGGACCGGATAGCGCATTATTAAATTAGGATGAGCGAGAGAGGGTGAGATATATCTGTCTCTTTCTGTTACTGGCTATTGAAGTCGCTTCTGATTGGCTACGAGGCATCCCCTCCACTGCATCTTTTCAGTCTTTCCCAGGATTTCAACAAGTCAAGAACTCTCTCGGAAGTAGTCGTACTGTAAAGGTTTGTAATTATTATTGATATTGTTAAAAGTTATTATCAATATTTAAATTAGTTGTGCACTATAACGATATAATTGATTAATGAAATTCATTAGGATATTTTAATGAGTCATCTCAAAATATTTAAGTTTTAATTATAAGTTAATGGTTATATATTATTACTAAATTTAATTATAATTATCTATATGAAGGGTTTATACGTGAGGAGAAATGATTGGCAATTATGAATAATAGTTATTGTAAATAAAATATTATGGGAAGTAATATTGCTCAATATTCATGGAATGTACTGCAGATCTTTTTATTTTGGATTTTTTTAAAATTTTAAATGTTTTTTTTTTTTTTACAAATTTATTGAATTATCACTTGTGTCTCTCTTGGTTTCCCATTCCCTAATTGAACAGTTTTTTCTTATATCGGTTTTTTGTTACATCAGTTTTTCTTTCTGATAGCAGTATTAAATTTATTCAAACTTCGTTTTTCAAATAATTATTTTATTTTTTTTTTTAACTTTTATTTTGTACTAATTAAAAGTATTTGAAAATTAGAAACGATAGTATGAACATTAAAAGTACAACATCAAATGTCGTAACGAATAATTTTCTGATTCTTTTTATTTATAATTATTTTTTTTCATCAGCTAAAATTAAAAATAATAAACGTAAATTTTAAACTAATTATAGTTTTCAATAGAGAGAAAATCCTCAAGAATCACGGCCTTTAGAATAACCGAGACCGTGAGTTGAAACCTTTCATTTTTCTCACTAAACATCGTCACTTAGTACTAATATAATATATCTCCTTTCTCCATTTTATCATCCAGTCAACTATTTTCCTCTCATACATAATATAATTATAAAAATGCGAATTAAAACTGTTAATTATATCTTATAATTAATATTGAATACAAATACTAATTTATAAGGTAATAAGGAAATAACAGAAGTAAAACTAGAAATTATTATTAAAATTTCTAAAAACAAAATATACTTTATATTTAAAAATTAAGATTATATTATAAAGTAAAATTATATCGCTTGCTGTATTTAAGATAATAGATTTTGCTATATTGGCATACATTTCAATTATTAATGGTCAAACAGCTAAGATAGGATGGCCAACAGTCACCCCTCTCCACCACAACTTCTGGACTAGCAACTGCATATTAAATGTAAATGTATTTTAATCGTTTATTTTAGCGTGATATACAATTTTTAGCTGATTTTTTTTTTGCAATCATTATTTAAACTAGTTAAAATTCATGATTTCAGTTATTTATGGTATTGCAATTACTTCAATCGAATACTGACGTCCCTTAGGCCTAAGGTCAAAGTACGCCATTTTGAATTACAACTTCATAAAGAGATGAACTGTCGAATTTTTTACAGGTAATTAAATATAATTATTTATTTATATTTCGAATTATCATGAACTGTTTTAATATATATATATATATATATATATATATATATATATATATATATATATATATATTATAATTTCTACAATCTTCAAACACTAAGTAACGTATAAATGTCCGAATTTCTTTATTTTTAGTTGATTTATTCAGATTATAAAAAGGGGTCTAAGTTTATTTTTGAAATATATATATTAAAAAAGTATAAAAGTATTGGTATTACTATTAACCACTCCGAAGTTTATAAACACTATTAACTATTAATAGAGAACATATTCCTTTTAGATTTTTATGGGTTAAACGTTTAAATAATAAGATTCATGGAGTGAAAAAAGTAAAAAAAAATTTCATTTATTGGCCCCCTTTGATTTCTTTTTTCTATCCGCCATTTTGGATTTTAAAACAGCCTCTATACATAATTTATCATTCCCATGTTTCCTTTCAGGTTAAATTTTATATTATTATAATCATTCATTATAAATCATATATAAATTCATTGGTTAATGATCATTTGCTTTATTTTGATTTTTGTAAACATTGGCTTAAATACTTTCTGATTCTTATTGCTTAAATTAACAAATATGAATTACCTATAATAAAAAATAAAATGTATTGCTATAAAAAAGATAATACTGTTTTGCTGTTTCCTCATTTAAGCCCACTGATGACCTCGAGGCTCAAATCTACTCTCTTTATCTAGACCGAGTTCCTGTTGTGTGGAGAAAAGCATCATCATCATCATATTTTGTCCTCATCAACCACCTATGCAGTGTATGGAGGAATTCTGAACAGCCCTCTCCAGCTCTGCCGGTCATCGACGGACTATGTGGATCCAACCAGTCTCAAAATCCTTCTTCACCTCTTCTTCCCAGGTCATCTTCTTCCTCCTTTTCCCTCCACTTTGGCTCGGTAAGAAAAGTATTTTAACTAATATTCAAGATTTATTTTGTCAAAATTTTTGTAACTTTTATAAAAATTATGTTTTTGTGCCATTTGTTTTAAAATATGTTCTAATTTCCAGAATCTTCCTTCACTAATTAACATATTATTCCGATATTTCCATTCACTAAATTAAGATTATAGTCTGAAGTAGGTGTTAATTTACTATTTTTAATATTTATTCAATAGGTTGACAATTATTTGCTTCATTATTATTATTGTGTTATGAGAATTATAATTATAAGATTAAAGATTCAGCTTTCTGTCATTCTAATCAATATTATGTAATTTAAACTATTAATCTTATTGCTTTTCGTCATTTATAGATTAAAAATTAAAATTAATAACTTAGATTTAAACAAGAATTTTAGAGCTGAAAATGGAACAAACTAAATTAATTGTTATCAACTTAAATAGCTCCTCATGGCTGAGGACGACAATGACATTGATAGGTTTTGAAATGTTAATCCTGTTTTAGTTGCGAGTTGGAGTTGAATAAAGAATTGACCAGTTCAGAAGAATCATGAAATCTAGAAGGTCCCAGTATTATAAACTTTCAACAATGCTGCTTCATCTTGAATGGCTCAATTCTTCAACGTCAATCTTCATAATCAGGTTTATTCATTTTATTATTTGAAGAATAATATTTTGTCTCATTTTTTTGGTAGAAAATTTAATCGCCCCCTTAGCATCAGTCTGAAATCATATTTTTTCATCATAATCATTCTAGCAGTTTAGGTCTCTCAAAGATCTTGAATACCAGGGAAATACTAGTATGAGTAGGGCAGAGAATTTCTCTCTAATTCTGTCCAACTTTTTGTCTAGTATTCCTCTTGTATCTGAGATGGTCAGTATTTCAAGTAGTGCGGTTTTTTTTTTTACTTTAGGTATCATTCCTCATTTTTTAGAATAGAAGGCCTGGTCACTCTTTTTGCTATTAGTAGCGGCTCCATTCCAAAGCCTGATTCAAAAATAGTAGTCACTCTAGGTATTAGGATTTTGTGCGATATCAAGAGCAAGGGTAATACTAGGTCTTCTTCTTTCTATTTGCGTAGGGATGTGTTAACCCTAGGATTTTCAGTCGTCTTAAATACAAGGGTAATATTAGTCTCAGTTGGCCAGACTTTACCTCTCATTCTGTTCAACTTTGTCTAGTATTCCTCTTGTATCTAAGATGGTCAGTATTATGAATAGTGCTGTTTGTTTTTTTTTTAATTTGGGTAACATATATAGGCTTTAATTTCATACTCCATCTTCTCACTAGGATTTCATATTTTATGTTTTAATGCTTAGGGTAAAGTCGAATAGGCCCTTATTCTTCAATTGCGTAGGGAGTTAGCGGTACCGTTCCTCATTTTTTAGAATATAGTCACTCTTTTTGCTATTAGTAGCGGCTCCATTCCAAAGTCTGATTCTAAAATAGTAGTCATTCTATGTGTTAGGATTTACTACGAGATTTCTGCCATCTTAAGTGAAAGGGTAATACTAGGTCTATTGTTTTTATTGGCTTAAGGATGCGGTATAGTAGGATTTTCTGCCATCTTAAATGCAAGGGTAATACTAGTCTCAGTTGGCCAGAATTTACCTCTCATTCTGTCCAACTTTGTCTAGTATTCCTCTTGTATCTAAGATGGTCATTACTACGAAAAGTGCTGTTTGTTTTTTTTAATTTGTGTAACATATATAGGCTTTAATTTCATACTCCATCTTTTCAACAGGATTTCATATTTTATGTTTTAATGCTGAGGGTAAAGTCGAATAGGGCCTTATTCTTCAATAGCGTAGGGAAGTAGTGTTAGCATTCCTCATTTTTTAGAATATAGTCAGGCCTGGTCTCTCTTTTTGCTATTAGTAGCGGCTCCATTCCAAAGCCTGATTCAAAAATAGTAGTCACTCTAGGTATTAGGATTTTGTGCGATATTAAGAGCAAGGGTAATACTAGGTCTTCTTCTTTCTATTTGCGTAGGGATGTGTTAACCCTAGGATTTTCAGTCGTCTTAAATACAAGGGTAATACTAGTCTGAGTTGGCCAGAATTTACCTCCTTCTGTCCTACATTGTCTAGTATTCCTCTTGTATATAAGATGGTCATTACTACGAAAAGTGCTGTTTGTTTTTTTTAATTTGGGTAACATATATAGGCTTTAATTTCATACTCCATCTTTTCAATAGGATTTTATATTTTATGTTTTAATACTGAGGGTAAAGTCAAATAGGTCCTTATTCTTCAATTGCGTAGGGAGTTAGCGGTACCATTCCTCATTTTTTAGAATATAGTCAGGCCTGGTCACTCTTTTTGCAATTAGTAGTTTTGCTCAATTCCATAGTCTGATTCTAAACAAGTACTCATTCTAGATGTTAGGATTTTCTGCGATATTAAGTACAAGGGTAATACTAGGTCTACTTCTTTGTATTTGCATAGAGATGTGGTAACTCTAGGATTTTCAGTCATCTTAAAAACAAGGGTAATACTAGACTGAGTTGGCCAGACTTTACCTCTCATTCTGTTCAACTTTGTCTAGTATTCCTCTTGTATCTAAGATGGTCAGTATTATGAATAGTGCTGTTTGTTTTTTTTAAATTTGGGTAACATATATAGGCTTTAATTTTATACTCCATCTTCTCACTAGGATTTCATATTTTATGTTTTAATGCTTAGGTTAAAGTCGAATAGGCCCTTATTCTTCAATTGCGTAGGGAGTTAGCGGTACCATTCCTCATTTTTTAGAATATAGTCAGGCCTGGTCACTCTGTTTGCTATTAGTAGCGGCTCCATTCCAAAGTCTGATTCTAAAATAGTAGTCATTCTATGTGTTAGGATTTACTACGAGATTTCTGCCATCTTAAGTAAAAGGGTAATACTAGGTCTATTGTTTTTATTGGCTTAAGGATGCGGTATAGTAGGATTTTCTGCCATCTTAAATGCAAGGGTAATACTAGTCTCAGTTGGCCAGAATTTACCTCTCATTCTGTCCAACTTTGTCTAGTATTCCTCTTGTATCTAAGATGGTCATTACTACGAAAAGTGCTGTTTGTTTTTTTTAATTTGTGTAACATATATAGGCTTTAATTTCATACTCCATCTTTTCAACAGGATTTCATATTTTATGTTTTAATGCTGAGGGTAAAGTCGAATAGGGCCTTATTCTTCAATAGCGTAGGGAAGTAGTGTTAGCATTCCTCATTTTTTAGAATATAGTCAGGCCTGGTCTCTCTTTTTGCTATTAGTAGCGGCTCCATTCCAAAGCCTGATTCAAAAATAGTAGTCACTCTAGGTATTAGGATTTTGTGCGATATTAAGAGCAAGGGTAATACTAGGTCTTCTTCTTTCTATTTGCGTAGGGATGTGTTAACCCTAGGATTTTCAGTCGTCTTAAATACAAGGGTAATACTAGTCTGAGTTGGCCAGAATTTACCTCCTTCTGTCCTACATTGTCTAGTATTCCTCTTGTATATAAGATGGTCATTACTACGAAAAGTGCTGTTTGTTTTTTTTAATTTGGGTAACATATATAGGCTTTAATTTCATACTCCATCTTTTCAATAGGATTTTATATTTTATGTTTTAATACTGAGGGTAAAGTCAAATAGGTCCTTATTCTTCAATTGCGTAGGGAGTTAGCGGTACCATTCCTCATTTTTTAGAATATAGTCAGGCCTGGTCACTCTTTTTGCAATTAGTAGTTTTGCTCAATTCCATAGTCTGATTCTAAACAAGTACTCATTCTAGATGTTAGGATTTTCTGCGATATTAAGTACAAGGGTAATACTAGGTCTACTTCTTTGTATTTGCATAGAGATGTGGTAACTCTAGGATTTTCAGTCATCTTAAAAACAAGGGTAATACTAGACTGAGTTGGCCAGACTTTACCTCTCATTCTGTTCAACTTTGTCTAGTATTCCTCTTGTATCTAAGATGGTCAGTATTATGAATAGTGCTGTTTGTTTTTTTTAAATTTGGGTAACATATATAGGCTTTAATTTTATACTCCATCTTCTCACTAGGATTTCATATTTTATGTTTTAATGCTTAGGTTAAAGTCGAATAGGCCCTTATTCTTCAATTGCGTAGGGAGTTAGCGGTACCATTCCTCATTTTTTAGAATATAGTCAGGCCTGGTCACTCTGTTTGCTATTAGTAGCGGCTCCATTCCAAAGTCTGATTCTAAAATAGTAGTCATTCTATGTGTTAGGATTTACTACGAGATTTCTGCCATCTTAAGTAAAAGGGTAATACTAGGTCTATTGTTTTTATTGGCTTAAGGATGCGGTATAGTAGGATTTTCTGCCATCTTAAATGCAAGGGTAATACTAGTCTCAGTTGGCCAGAATTTACCTCTCATTCTGTCCAACTTTGTCTAGTATTCCTCTTGTATCTAAGATGGTCATTACTACGAAAAGTGTTGTTTTTTTTTTTTAATTTGTGTAACATATATAGGCTTTAATTTCATACTCCATCTTTTCAACAGGATTTCATATTTTATGTTTTAATGCTGAGGGTAAAGTCGAATAGGGCCTTATTCTTCAATAGCGTAGGGAAGTAGTGTTAGCATTCCTCATTTTTTAGAATATAGTCAGGCCTGGTCTCTCTTTTTGCTATTAGTAGCGGCTCCATTCCAAAGCCTGATTCAAAAATAGTAGTCACTCTAGGTATTAGGATTTTGTGCGATATTAAGAGCAAGGGTAATACTAGGTCTTCTTCTTTCTATTTGCGTAGGGATGTGTTAACCCTAGGATTTTCAGTCGTCTTAAATACAAGGGTAATACTAGTCTGAGTTGGCCAGAATTTACCTCCTTCTGTCCTACATTGTCTAGTATTCCTCTTGTATATAAGATGGTCATTACTACGAAAAGTGCTGTTTGTTTTTTTTAATTTGGGTAACATATATAGGCTTTAATTTCATACTCCATCTTTTCAATAGGATTTTATATTTTATGTTTTAATACTGAGGGTAAAGTCAAATAGGTCCTTATTCTTCAATTGCGTAGGGAGTTAGCGGTACCATTCCTCATTTTTTAGAATATAGTCAGGCCTGGTCACTCTTTTTGCAATTAGTAGTTTTGCTCAATTCCATAGTCTGATTCTAAACAAGTACTCATTCTAGATGTTAGGATTTTCTGCGATATTAAGTACAAGGGTAATACTAGGTCTACTTCTTTGTATTTGCATAGAGATGTGGTAACTCTAGGATTTTCAGTCATCTTAAAAACAAGGGTAATACTAGACTGAGTTGGCCAGACTTTACCTCTCATTCTGTTCAACTTTGTCTAGTATTCCTCTTGTATCTAAGATGGTCAGTATTATGAATAGTGCTGTTTGTTTTTTTTAAATTTGGGTAACATATATAGGCTTTAATTTCATACTCCATCTTCTCACTAGGATTTCATATTTTATGTATTAATGCTTAGGTTAAAGTCGAATAGGCCCTTATTCTTCAATTGCATAGGGAGTTAGCGGTACCATTCCTCATTTTTTAGAATATAGTCAGGCCTGGTCACTCTTTTTGCTATTAGTAGCGGCTCCATTCCAAAGCCTGATTCCAAAATAGTAGTCACTCTAGGTATTAGGATTTTGTGCGATATCAAGAGCAAGGGTAATACTAGATCTTCTTCTTTCTATTTGCGTAGGAATGTGTTAACCCTAGGATTTTCAGTCGTCTTAAATACAAGGGTAATACTAGTCTGAGTTGGCCAGAATTTACCTCCTTCTGTCCTACTTTGTCTAGTATTCCTCTTGTATCTAAGATGGTCAGTATTTCAAATAGTGTTGTTCTTTTCTTTTGTTGGGTTAACATATATAGGCTGTAAATTTATACTCATAACGTAATATAACAATTATGTTTTCATGTTTTAATATTTCTTGTAATTTGTAGAACCTTGCTTCACTAAATAGCATATTTTATTTAAGACGTTATTTCCATCCACTAAAGTCAGATTATAGTAGGTATTAATTTAATATTTTTATTATTTGTTCAATGAGTTGACAATTATTTGCTTCATTATCATTATTATGTTATGAGAATTTAATTATAAGATTAAAGATTCAGCTTTTTTTTTTTTAATCAGTATTATAAAATTTAAAATACTAATTGTCAACATTAATAGTTTAAAAATTAAAATTAATTAGGCAGATTTAAATATGAATTATAGAGTTGAAAATGGAACAAACTAAATTAATTGTTATCAGCTTAAAAGCTCCTTAAAACTAAATGTGGAGAACAATGACACGGATCGCTTCTGAAATGTTAATCCTGTTTTAGTCGCAAGTTGGAGTTGAATAAAGAATTGACCAGTTCAGAAGAATCATGAAATCTAGAAGGCCTCAGTATTATTTGCTTTCAACAGTGCGGCTTCATCTTGAATGGCTCATTTCTTCATCGTCAATCTTCATGATCAGGTCTATTCGTTTTATTATTTGAATAATAATATTCTGTCTCTTTATTTTGGTAGAACAATTAAACGCACGCTCCCTTAGCATCAGCCCGAAATACAGCCGAAAGTACAAGTGTGATACTAGGTTTACTTCTTTCTATTTGCGTAGGGATGTAGTAACCCTAGGAAGTCGAATGGGCCCTTAATCTTCATTCGCTAAAGGAGGTGGCGGTACTATTTCCCAATTTTTAGAATATAGTCAGCACTGGTCACTCTTTTCTATTAGCATTTGCTCCATTCCATAATCTGGTTCTAAAATAATAGTCATTCTAGGTATTAGGATTTTCTGCGATATTAAGTACAAGGTTAATATTAGTGTCAGTTGGCCAGAATTTACCTCCTTCTGTGCTACTTTGTCTAGTATTCTTCTTGTACCTAAGATGGTAAGTATTACGAATAGTGCTCTTTATTTTTTTAATTTGGGTAACATATATAGGCTTTAATTTCATACTCCATCTTCTCACTAGGATTTCATATTTTATGTTTTAATACTGAGGGTAAAGTCAAATAGGTCCTTATTCTTCAATTGCGTAGGGAGTTAGCGGTACCATTCCTAATTTTTTAGAACATAGTCAGGCCTGGTCACTCTTTTTGCAATTAGTAGTTTTGCTCAATTCCATAGTCTGACTCTAAAAAAGTACTCATTCTAGATGTTAGGATTTTCTGCGATATTAAGTACAAGGGTAATACTAGGTCTACTTCTTTGTATTTGCATAGAGATGTGGTAACTCTAGGATTTTTAGTCATCTTAAATACAAGGGTAATACTAGACTGAGTTGGCCAGACTTTACCTCTCATTCTGTTCAAATTTGTCTAGTATTCCTCTTGTATCTAAGATGGTCAGTATTATGAATAGTGCTGTTTGTTTTTTTTAAATTTGGGTAACATATATAGGCTTTAATTTCATACTCCATCTTCTCACTAGGATTTCATATTTTATGTATTAATGCTTAGGTTAAAGTCGAATAGGCCCTTATTCTTCAATTGCGTAGGGAGTTAGCGGTACCATTCCTCATTTTTTAGAATATAGTCAGGCCTGGTCACTCTGTTTGCTATTAGTAGCGGCTCCATTCCAAAGTCTGATTCTAAAATAGTAGTCATTCTATGTGTTAGGATTTACTACGAGATTTCTGCAATCTTAAGTAAAAGGGTAATACTAGGTCTATTTTTTTTATTGGCTTAAGGATGCGGTATAGTAGGATTTTCTGCCATCTTAAATGCAAGGGTAATACTAGTCTCAGTTGGCCAGAATTTACCTCTCATTCTGTCCAACTTTGTCTAGTATTCCTCTTGTATCTAAGATGGTCATTACTACGAAAAGTGCTGTTTGTTTTTTTTAATTTGTGTAACATATATAGGCTTTAATTTCATACTCCATCTTTTCAACAGGATTTCATATTTTATGTTTTAATGCTTAGGGTAAAGTCGAATAGGGCCTTATTCTTCAATAGCGTAGGGAAGTAGTGTTAGCATTCCTCATTTTTTAGAATATAGTCAGGCCTGGTCTCTCTTTTTGCTATTAGTAGCGGCTCCATTCCAAAGCCTGATTCAAAAATAGTAGTCACTCTAGGTATTAGGATTTTGTGCGATATTAAGAGCAAGGGTAATACTAGGTCTTCTTCTTTCTATTTGTGTAGGGATGTGTTAACCCTAGGATTTTCAGTCGTCTTAAATACAAGGGTAATACTAGTCTGAGTTGGCCAGAATTTACCTCCTTCTGTGCTACTTTGTCTAGTATTCTTCTTGTACCTAAGATGGTAAGTATTACGAATAGTGCTCTTTATTTTTTTAATTTGGGTAACATATATAGGCTTTAATTTCATACTCCATCTTCTCACTAGGATTTCATATTTTATGTTTTAATACTGAGGGTAAAGTAAAATAGGTCCTTATTCTTCAATTGCGTAGGGAGTTAGCGGTACCATTCCTAATTTTTTAGAGCATAGTCAGGCCTGGTCACTCTTTTTGCAATTAGTAGTTTTGCTCAATTCCATAGTCTGATTCTAAACGAGTACTCATTCTAGATGTTAGGATTTTCTGCGATATTAAGTACAAGGGTAATACTAGGTCTACTTCTTTGTATTTGCATAGAGATGTGGTAACTCTAGGATTTTCAGTCATCTTAAATACAAGGGTAATACTAGACTGAGTTGGCCAGACTTTACCTCTCATTCTGTTCAACTTTGTCTAGTATTCCTCTTGTATCTAAGATGGTCAGTATTATGAATAGTGCTGTTTGTTTTTTTTTAATTTGGGTAACATATATAGGCTTTAATTTCATACTCCATCTTCTCACTAGGATTTCATATTTTATGTTTTAATGCTTAGGTTAAAGTCGAATAGGCCCTTATTCTTCAATTGCGTAGGGAGTTAGCGGTACCATTCCTCATTATTTAGAATATAGTCAGGCCTGGTCACTCTGTTTGCTATTAGTAGCGGCTCCATTCCAAAGTCTGATTCTAAAATAGTAGTCATTCTATGTGTTAGGATTTACTACGAGATTTCTGCCATCTTAAGTAAAAGGGTAATACTAGGTCTATTTTTTTTATTGGCTTAAGGATGCGGTATAGTAGGATTTCCTGCCATCTTAAATGCAAGGGTAATACTAGTCTCAGTTGGCCAGAATTTACCTCTCATTCTGTCCAACTTTGTCTAGTATTCCTCTTGTATATAAGATGGTCATTACTACGAAAAGTGCTGTTTGTTTTTTTTAATTTGTGTAACATATATAGGCTTTAATTTCATACTCCATCTTTTCAACAGGATTTCATATTTTATGTTTTAATGCTTAGGGTAAAGTCGAATAGGCCCTTATTCTTCAATAGCGTAGGGAAGTGGTGGTAGCATTCCTCATTTTTTAGAATATAGTCAGGTCTGGTCACTCTTTTTGCTATTACTAGCGGCTCCATTCCAAAGCCTGATTCCAAAATAGTAGTCACTCTAGGTATTAGGATTTTGTGCGATATCAAGAGCAAGGGTAATACTAGGTCTTCTTCTTTCTATTTGCGTAGGGATGTGTTAACCCTAGGATTTTCAGTCGTCTTAAATACAAGGGTAATACTAGTCTGAGTTGGCCAGAATTTACCTCCTTCTGTCCTACTTTGTCTAGTATTCCTCTTGTATATGAGATGGTCATTACTACGAAAAGTGCTGTTTGTTTTTTTTAATTTGGGTAACATATATAGGCTTTAATTTCATACTCCATCTTTTCAATAGGATTTTATATTTTATGTTTTAATACTGAGGGTAAAGTAAAATAGGTCCTTATTCTTCAATTGCGTAGGGAGTTAGCGGTACCATTCCTAATTTTTTAGAGCATAGTCAGGCCTGGTCACTCTTTTTGCAATTAGTAGTTTTGCTCAATTCCATAGTCTGATTCTAAACGAGTACTCATTCTAGATGTTAGGATTTTCTGCGATATTAAGTACAAGGGTAATACTAGGTCTACTTCTTTGTATTTGCATAGAGATGTGGTAACTCTAGGATTTTCAGTCATCTTAAATACAAGGGTAATACTAGACTGAGTTGGCCAGACTTTACCTCTCATTCTGTTCAACTTTGTCTAGTATTCCTCTTGTATCTAAGATGGTCAGTATTATGAATAGTGCTGTTTGTTTTTTTTTAATTTGGGTAACATATATAGGCTTTAATTTCATACTCCATCTTCTCACTAGGATTTCATATTTTATGTTTTAATGCTTAGGTTAAAGTCGAATAGGCCCTTATTCTTCAATTGCGTAGGGAGTTAGCGGTACCATTCCTCATTATTTAGAATATAGTCAGGCCTGGTCACTCTGTTTGCTATTAGTAGCGGCTCCATTCCAAAGTCTGATTCTAAAATAGTAGTCATTCTATGTGTTAGGATTTACTACGAGATTTCTGCCATCTTAAGTAAAAGGGTAATACTAGGTCTATTTTTTTTATTGGCTTAAGGATGCGGTATAGTAGGATTTCCTGCCATCTTAAATGCAAGGGTAATACTAGTCTCAGTTGGCCAGAATTTACCTCTCATTCTGTCCAACTTTGTCTAGTATTCCTCTTGTATATAAGATGGTCATTACTACGAAAAGTGCTGTTTGTTTTTTTTAATTTGTGTAACATATATAGGCTTTAATTTCATACTCCATCTTTTCAACAGGATTTCATATTTTATGTTTTAATGCTTAGGGTAAAGTCGAATAGGCCCTTATTCTTCAATAGCGTAGGGAAGTGGTGGTAGCATTCCTCATTTTTTAGAATATAGTCAGGTCTGGTCACTCTTTTTGCTATTACTAGCGGCTCCATTCCAAAGCCTGATTCCAAAATAGTAGTCACTCTAGGTATTAGGATTTTGTGCGATATCAAGAGCAAGGGTAATACTAGGTCTTCTTCTTTCTATTTGCGTAGGGATGTGTTAACCCTAGGATTTTCAGTCGTCTTAAATACAAGGGTAATACTAGTCTGAGTTGGCCAGAATTTACCTCCTTCTGTCCTACTTTGTCTAGTATTCCTCTTGTATATGAGATCGTCATTACTACGAAAAGTGCTGTTTGTTTTTTTTAATTTGGGTAACATATATAGGCTTTAATTTCATACTCCATCTTTTCAATAGGATTTTATATTTTATGTTTTAATGGTTAGGGTAAAGTCAAATAGGTCCTTATTCTTCAATTGCGTAGGGAGTTAGCGGTACCATTCCTCATTTTTTAGAATATAGTCAGGCCTGGTCACTCTTTTTGCAATTAGTAGTTTTGCTCAATTCCATAGTCTGATTCTAAACGAGTACTCATTCTAGATGTTAGGATTTTCTGCGATATTAAGTACAAGGGTAATACTAGGTCTACTTCTTTGTATTTGCATAGAGATGTGGTAACTCTAGGATTTTCAGTCATCTTAAATACAAGGGTAATACTAGACTGAGTTGGCCAGACTTTACCTCTCATTCTGTTCAACTTTGTCTAGTATTCCTCTTGTATCTAAGATGGTCAGTATTATGAATAGTGCTGTTTGTTTTTTTTTAATTTGGGTAACATATATAGGCTTTAATTTCATACTCCATCTTCTCACTAGGATTTCATATTTTATGTTTTAATGCTTAGGTTAAAGTCGAATAGGCCCTTATTCTTCAATTGCGTAGGGAGTTAGCGGTACCATTCCTCATTATTTAGAATATAGTCAGGCCTGGTCACTCTGTTTGCTATTAGTAGCGGCTCCATTCCAAAGTCTGATTCTAAAATAGTAGTCATTCTATGTGTTAGGATTTACTACGAGATTTCTGCCATCTTAAGTAAAAGGGTAATACTAGGTCTATTTTTTTTATTGGCTTAAGGATGCGGTATAGTAGGATTTCCTGCCATCTTAAATGCAAGGGTAATACTAGTCTCAGTTGGCCAGAATTTACCTCTCATTCTGTCCAACTTTGTCTAGTATTCCTCTTGTATATAAGATGGTCATTACTACGAAAAGTGCTGTTTGTTTTTTTTAATTTGTGTAACATATATAGGCTTTAATTTCATACTCCATCTTTTCAACAGGATTTCATATTTTATGTTTTAATGCTTAGGGTAAAGTCGAATAGGCCCTTATTCTTCAATTGCGTAGGGAGTTAGCGGTACCATTCCTAATTTTTTAGAATATAGTCAGGTCTGGTCACTCTTTTTGCTATTACTAGCGGCTCCATTCCAAAGCCTGATTCCAAAATAGTAGTCACTCTAGGTATTAGGATTTTGTGCGATATCAAGAGCAAGGGTAATACTAGGTCTTCTTCTTTCTATTTGCGTAGGGATGTGTTAACCCTAGGATTTTCAGTCGTCTTAAATACAAGGGTAATACTAGTCTGAGTTGGCCAGAATTTACCTCCTTCTGTGCTACTTTGTCTAGTATTCTTCTTGTACCTAAGATGGTAAGTATTACGAATAGTGCTCTTTATTTTTTTAATTTGGGTAACATATATAGGCTTTAATTTCATACTCCATCTTCTCACTAGGATTTCATATTTTATGTTTTAATACTGAGGGTAAAGTAAAATAGGTCCTTATTCTTCAATTGCGTAGGGAGTTAGCGGTACCATTCCTAATTTTTTAGAGCATAGTCAGGCCTGGTCACTCTTTTTGCAATTAGTAGTTTTGCTCAATTCCATAGTCTGATTCTAAACGAGTACTCATTCTAGATGTTAGGATTTTCTGCGATATTAAGTACAAGGGTAATACTAGGTCTACTTCTTTGTATTTGCATAGAGATGTGGTAACTCTAGGATTTTCAGTCATCTTAAATACAAGGGTAATACTAGACTGAGTTGGCCAGACTTTACCTCTCATTCTGTTCAACTTTGTCTAGTATTCCTCTTGTATCTAAGATGGTCAGTATTATGAATAGTGCTGTTTGTTTTTTTTTAATTTGGGTAACATATATAGGCTTTAATTTCATACTCCATCTTCTCACTAGGATTTCATATTTTATGTTTTAATTCTTAGGTTAAAGTCGAATAGGCCCTTATTCTTCAATTGCGTAGGGAGTTAGCGGTACCATTCCTCATTATTTAGAATATAGTCAGGCCTGGTCACTCTGTTTGCTATTAGTAGCGGCTCCATTCCAAAGTCTGATTCTAAAATAGTAGTCATTCTATGTGTTAGGATTTACTACGAGATTTCTGCCATCTTAAGTAAAAGGGTAATACTAGGTCTATTTTTTTTATTGGCTTAAGGATGCGGTATAGTAGGATTTCCTGCCATCTTAAATGCAAGGGTAATACTAGTCTCAGTTGGCCAGAATTTACCTCTCATTCTGTCCAACTTTGTCTAGTATTCCTCTTGTATATAAGATGGTCATTACTACGAAAAGTGCTGTTTGTTTTTTTTAATTTGTGTAACATATATAGGCTTTAATTTCATACTCCATCTTTTCAACAGGATTTCATATTTTATGTTTTAATGCTTAGGGTAAAGTCGAATAGGCCCTTATTCTTCAATAGCGTAGGGAAGTGGTGGTAGCATTCCTCATTTTTTAGAATATAGTCAGGTCTGGTCACTCTTTTTGCTATTACTAGCGGCTCCATTCCAAAGCCTGATTCCAAAATAGTAGTCACTCTAGGTATTAGGATTTTGTGCGATATCAAGAGCAAGGGTAATACTAGGTCTTCTTCTTTCTATTTGCGTAGGGATGTGTTAACCCTAGGATTTTCAGTCGTCTTAAATACAAGGGTAATACTAGTCTGAGTTGGCCAGAATTTACCTCCTTCTGTGCTACTTTGTCTAGTATTCTTCTTGTACCTAAGATGGTAAGTATTACGAATAGTGCTCTTTATTTTTTTAATTTGGGTAACATATATAGGCTTTAATTTCATACTCCATCTTCTCACTAGGATTTCATATTTTATGTTTTAATACTGAGGGTAAAGTAAAATAGGTCCTTATTCTTCAATTGCGTAGGGAGTTAGCGGTACCATTCCTAATTTTTTAGAGCATAGTCAGGCCTGGTCACTCTTTTTGCAATTAGTAGTTTTGCTCAATTCCATAGTCTGATTCTAAACGAGTACTCATTCTAGATGTTAGGATTTTCTGCGATATTAAGTACAAGGGTAATACTAGGTCTACTTCTTTGTATTTGCATAGAGATGTGGTAACTCTAGGATTTTCAGTCATCTTAAATACAAGGGTAATACTAGACTGAGTTGGCCAGACTTTACCTCTCATTCTGTTCAACTTTGTCTAGTATTCCTCTTGTATCTAAGATGGTCAGTATTATGAATAGTGCTGTTTGTTTTTTTTTAATTTGGGTAACATATATAGGCTTTAATTTCATACTCCATCTTCTCACTAGGATTTCATATTTTATGTTTTAATGCTTAGGTTAAAGTCGAATAGGCCCTTATTCTTCAATTGCGTAGGGAGTTAGCGGTACCATTCCTCATTATTTAGAATATAGTCAGGCCTGGTCACTCTGTTTGCTATTAGTAGCGGCTCCATTCCAAAGTCTGATTCTAAAATAGTAGTCATTCTATGTGTTAGGATTTACTACGAGATTTCTGCCATCTTAAGTAAAAGGGTAATACTAGGTCTATTTTTTTTATTGGCTTAAGGATGCGGTATAGTAGGATTTCCTGCCATCTTAAATGCAAGGGTAATACTAGTCTCAGTTGGCCAGAATTTACCTCTCATTCTGTCCAACTTTGTCTAGTATTCCTCTTGTATATAAGATGGTCATTACTACGAAAAGTGCTGTTTGTTTTTTTTAATTTGTGTAACATATATAGGCTTTAATTTCATACTCCATCTTTTCAACAGGATTTCATATTTTATGTTTTAATGCTTAGGGTAAAGTCGAATAGGCCCTTATTCTTCAATAGCGTAGGGAAGTGGTGGTAGCATTCCTCATTTTTTAGAATATAGTCAGGTCTGGTCACTCTTTTTGCTATTACTAGCGGCTCCATTCCAAAGCCTGATTCCAAAATAGTAGTCACTCTAGGTATTAGGATTTTGTGCGATATCAAGAGCAAGGGTAATACTAGGTCTTCTTCTTTCTATTTGCGTAGGGATGTGTTAACCCTAGGATTTTCAGTCGTCTTAAATACAAGGGTAATACTAGTCTGAGTTGGCCAGAATTTACCTCCTTCTGTCCTACTTTGTCTAGTATTCCTCTTGTATATGAGATGGTCATTACTACGAAAAGTGCTGTTTGTTTTTTTTAATTTGGGTAACATATATAGGCTTTAATTTCATACTCCATCTTTTCAATAGGATTTTATATTTTATGTTTTAATGGTTAGGGTAAAGTCAAATAGGTCCTTATTCTTCAATTGCGTAGGGAGTTAGCGGTACCATTCCTCATTTTTTAGAATATAGTCAGGCCTGGTCACTCTTTTTGCAATTAGTAGTTTTGCTCAATTCCATAGTCTGATTCTAAACGAGTACTCATTCTAGATGTTAGGATTTTCTGCGATATTAAGTACAAGGGTAATACTAGGTCTACTTCTTTGTATTTGCATAGAGATGTGGTAACTCTAGGATTTTCAGTCATCTTAAATACAAGGGTAATACTAGACTGAGTTGGCCAGACTTTACCTCTCATTCTGTTCAACTTTGTCTAGTATTCCTCTTGTATCTAAGATGGTCAGTATTATGAATAGTGCTGTTTGTTTTTTTTTAATTTGGGTAACATATATAGGCTTCAATTTCATACTCCATCTTCTCACTAGGATTTCATATTTTATGTTTTAATGCTTAGGTTAAAGTCGAATAGGCCCTTATTCTTCAATTGCGTAGGGAGTTAGCGGTACCATTCCTCATTATTTAGAATATAGTCAGGCCTGGTCACTCTGTTTGCTATTAGTAGCGGCTCCATTCCAAAGTCTGATTCTAAAATAGTAGTCATTCTATGTGTTAGGATTTACTACGAGATTTCTGCCATCTTAAGTAAAAGGGTAATACTAGGTCTATTTTTTTTATTGGCTTAAGGATGCGGTATAGTAGGATTTCCTGCCATCTTAAATGCAAGGGTAATACTAGTCTCAGTTGGCCAGAATTTACCTCTCATTCTGTCCAACTTTGTCTAGTATTCCTCTTGTATATAAGATGGTCATTACTACGAAAAGTGCTGTTTGTTTTTTTTAATTTGTGTAACATATATAGGCTTTAATTTCATACTCCATCTTTTCAACAGGATTTCATATTTTATGTTTTAATGCTTAGGGTAAAGTCGAATAGGCCCTTATTCTTCAATAGCGTAGGGAAGTGGTGGTAGCATTCCTCATTTTTTAGAATATAGTCAGGTCTGGTCACTCTTTTTGCTATTACTAGCGGCTCCATTCCAAAGCCTGATTCCAAAATAGTAGTCACTCTAGGTATTAGGATTTTGTGCGATATCAAGAGCAAGGGTAATACTAGGTCTTCTTCTTTCTATTTGCGTAGGGATGTGTTAACCCTAGGATTTTCAGTCGTCTTAAATACAAGGGTAATACTAGTCTGAGTTGGCCAGAATTTACCTCCTTCTGTCCTACTTTGTCTAGTATTCCTCTTGTATATGAGATGGTCATTACTACGAAAAGTGCTGTTTGTTTTTTTTAATTTGGGTAACATATATAGGCTTTAATTTCATACTCCATCTTTTCAATAGGATTTTATATTTTATGTTTTAATGGTTAGGGTAAAGTCGAAAAGGCCCTTTTTCGTCAATTGCGTAGGGAAGTAGTGGTAGCGTTCCTCATTTTTTAGAATATAGTCAGGCCTGGTCACTCTTTTTGCTATTAGTAGCGGCTCCATTCCAAAGCCTGATTCAAAAATAGTAGTCACTCTAGGTATTAGGATTTTGTGCGATATTAAGAGCAAGGGTATTACTAGGTCTTCTTCTTTCTATTTGCGTAGGGATGTGTTAACCCTAGGATTTTCAGTCGTCTTAAATACAAGGGTAATACTAGTCTGAGTTGGCCAGAATTTACCTCCTTCTGTCCTACTTTGTCTAGTATTCCTCTTGTATATAAGATGGTCATTACTACGAAAAGTGCTGTTTGTTTTTTTTAATTTGGGTGACATATATAGGCTTTAATTTCATACTCCATCTTTTCAATAGGATTTTATATTTTATGTTTTAATACTGAGGGTAAAGTCAAATAGGTCCTTATTCTTCAATTGCGTAGGGAGTTAGCGGTAGCATTCCTCATTTTTTAGAATATAGTCAGGCCTGGTCACTCTTTTTGCAATTAGTAGTTTTGCTCAATTCCATAGTCTGATTCTAAACAAGTACTCATTCTAGATGTTAGGATTTTCTGTGATATTAAGTACAAGGGTAATACTAGGTCTACTTCTTTGTATTTGCATAGAGATGTGGTAACTCTAGGATTTTCAGTCATCTTAAATACAAGGGTAATACTAGACTGAGTTGGCCAGACTTTACCTCTCATTCTGTTCAACTTTGTCTAGTATTCCTCTTGTATCTAAGATGGTCAGTATTATGAATAGTGCTGTTTGTTTTTTTTTTAATTTGGGTAACATATATAGGCTTTAATTTCATACTCCATCTTCTCACTAGGATTTCATATTTTATGTTTTAATGCTTAGGGTAAAGTCGAATAGGCCCTTATTTTTCAATTGCGTAGGGAGTTAGCGGTACCATTCCTTATTTTTTAGAATATAGTCAGGCCTGGTCACTCTGTTTGCTATTAGTAGCGGCTCCATTCCAAAGTCTGATTCTAAAATAGTAGTCATTCTATGTGTTAGGATTTACTACGAGATTTCTGCCATCTTAAGTAAAAGGGTAATACTAGGTCTATTGTTTTTATTGGCTTAAGGATGCGGTATAGTAGGATTTTCTGCCATCTTAAATGCAAGGGTAATACTAGTCTCAGTTGGCCAGAATTTACCTCTCATTCTGTCCAACTTTCTCTAGTATTCCTCTTGTATCTAAGATGGTCATTACTACGAAAAGTGCTGTTTGTTTTTTTTAATTTGTGTAACATATATAGGCTGTAATTTCATACTCCATCTTTTCAACAGGATTTCATATTTTATGTTTTAATGCTGAGGGTAAAGTCGAATAGGTCCTTATTCTTCAATAGCGTAGGGAAGTAGTGTTAGCATTCCTCATTTTTTAGAATATAGTCAGGCCTGGTCTCTCTTCTTGCTATTAGTAGCGGCTCCATTCCAAAGCCTGATTCAAAAATAGTAGTCACTCTAGGTATTAGGATTTTGTGCGATATTAAGAGCAAGGGTAATACTAGGTCTTCTTCTTTCTATTTGCGTAGGGATGTGTTAACCCTAGGATTTTCAGTCGTCTTAAATACAAGGGTAATACTAGTCTGGGTTGGCCAGAATTTACCTCCTTCTGTCCTACTTTGTCTAGTATTCCTCTTGTATATAAGATGGTCATTACTACGAAAAGTGCTGTTTGTTTTTTTTAATTTGGGTAGCATATATAGGGGTTAATTTTATTATCCGTCGTTTAACTAGGATTTCATATTTTATGTTGTCATGCTTAGGACTACGTTGAATAGGCACTTAATATTTATTCGCTAGGGGAGGTGGCAGTACTATTTCCCAAATTTTAGAATATAGTCACCCTTGGCACTATTTGTTCTATTAGCAGGTGCTCCATTCCATAGTCTGATTCTAAAATAGTAGTCACTCTAGGTATTAAGATTTTCTGTGATATTAAGTACAAGGGTAATACTAGGTCTATTTTTTTTATTTTCGGAGGGATGTGGTAACTAAATACTAGGTCTATTTTTTGTTTGCGTAGTGATGTGGTCCTAGGATTCTAAGTCATCTAATGAGATTGTAATGACAAGGGTAATACTAATGTCAGTTGGCCAGAATTTTCCTCTCATTCTGTCCAACTTTGTCTAGTATTCCTCTTGTATCTGAGATGGTCAGTATTTCAAATAGTGTTGTTGGTTTCTTTTGTTGGGTAAACATATATAGGCTGTAAATTTATACTCATAACGTAATATAACAATTATGTTTTCATGTTTTAATATTTCTTGTAATTTTTAGAACCTTGCTTCACTAAATAGCATATTTTATTTAAGACGTTATTTCCATCCACTAAAGTCAGATTATAGTAGGTATTAATTTAATATTTTTATTATTTGTTCAATGAGTTGACAATTATTTGCTTCATTATCATTATTATGTTATGAGAATTTAATTATAAGATTAAAGATTCAGCTTTTTTTTTTTTTAATCAGTAATATAAAATTTAAAATACTAATTGTCAACATTAATAGTTTAAAAATTAAAATTAATTAGGCAGTTTTAAATATGAATTATAGAGTTGAAAATGGAACAAACTAAATTAATTGTTATCAGCTTAAAAGCTCCTTAAAACTAAATGTGGAGAACAATGACCCGGATCGCTTCTGAAATGTTAATCCTGTTTTAGTCGCAAGTTGGAGTTGAATAAAGAATTGACCAGTTCAGAAGAATCATGAAATCTAGAAGGCCTCAGTATTATTTGCTTTCAACAGTGCGGCTTCATCTTGAATGGCTCATTTCTTCATCGTCAATCTTCATGATCAGGTCTATTCGTTTTATTATTTGAATAATAATATTCTGTCTCTTTATTTTGGTAGAACAATTAATTGCACGCTCCCTTAGCATCCGCCCGAAATACAGCCGAAAGTACAAGTGTGATACTAGGTTTACTTCTTTCTATTTGCGTAGGGATGTAGTAACCCTAGGAAGTCGAATGGGCCCTTAATCTTCATTCGCTAAAGGAGGTGGCGGTACTATTTCCCAATTTTTAGAATATAGTCAGCACTGGTCACTCTTTTCTATTAGCATTTGCTCCATTCCATAATCTGGTTCTAAAATAATAGTCATTCTAGGTATTAGGATTTTCTGCGATATTAAGTACAAGGTTAATATTAGTGTCAGTTGGCCAGAATTTACCTCCTTCTGTGCTACTTTGTCTAGTATTCTTCTTGTACCTAAGATGGTAAGTATTACGAATAGTGCTCTTTATTTTTTTAATTTGGGTAACATATATAGGCTTTAATTTCATACTCCATCTTCTCACTAGGATCTCATATTTTATGTTTTAATACTGAGGGTAAAGTCAAATAGGTCCTTATTCTTCAATTGCGTAGGGAGTTAGCGGTACCATTCCTAATTTTTTAGAACATAGTCAGGCCTGGTCACTCTTTTTGCAATTAGTAGTTTTGCTCAATTCCATAGTCTGATTCTAAAAAAGTACTCATTCTAGATGTTAGGATTTTCTGCGATATTAAGTACAAGGGTAATACTAGGTCTACTTCTTTGTATTTGCATAGAGATGTGGTAACTCTAGGATTTTCAGTCATCTTAAATACAAGGGTAATACTAGACTGAGTTGGCCAGACTTTACCTCTCATTCTGTTCAACTTTGTCTAGTATTCCTCTTGTATCTAAGATGGTCAGTATTATGAATAGTGCTGTTTGTTTTTTTTTTAATTTGGGTAACATATATAGGCTTTAATTTCATACTCCATCTTCTCACTAGGATTTTATATTTTATGTTTTATTGTTAGGGTAAAGTCGAAAAGGCCCTTTTTCGTCACTTGCGTAGGGAAGTAGTGGTAGCATTCCTCATTTTTTAGAATATAGTCAGGCCTGGTCACTCTTTTTGCTATTAGTAGCAGCTCCATTCCAAAGCCTGATTCAAAAATAGTAGTCACTCTATGTGTTAGGATTTACTACGAGATTTCTGCCATCTTAAGTAAAAGGGTAATACTAGGTCTATTGTTTTTATTGGCTTAAGGATGCGGTATAGTAGGATTTTCTGCCATCTTAAATGCAAGGGTAATACTAGTCTCAGTTGGCCAGAATTTACCTCTCATTCTGTCCAACTTTGTCTAGTATTCCTCTTGTATCTAAGATGGTCATTACTACGAAAAGTGCTGTTTGTTTTTTTTAATTTGTGTAACATATATAGGCTTTAATTTCATACTCCATCTTTTCAACAGGATTTCATATTTTATGTTTTAATGCTTAGGGTAAAGTCGAATAGGGCCTTATTCTTCAATAGCGTAGGGAAGTGGTGGTAGCATTCCTCATTTTTTAGAATATAGTCAGGCCTGGTCTCTCTTTTTGCTATTAGTAGCGGCTCCATTCCAAAGCCTGATTCAAAAATAGTAGTCACTCTAGGTATTAGGATTTTGTGCGATATTAAGAGCAAGGGTAATACTAGGTCTTCTTCTTTCTATTTCCGTAGGGATGTGTTAACCCTAGGATTTTCAGTCGTCTTAAATACAAGGGTAATACTAGTCTGAGTTGGCCAGAATTTACCTCCTTCTGTGCTACTTTGTCTAGTATTCTTCTTGTACCTAAGATGGTAAGTATTACGAATAGTGCTCTTTATTTTTTTAATTTGGGTAACATATATAGGCTTTAATTTCATACTCCATCTTCTCACTAGGATTTCATATTTTATGTTTTAATACTGAGGGTAAAGTAAAATAGGTCCTTATTCTTCAATTGCGTAGGGAGTTAGCGGTACCATTCCTAATTTTTTAGAGCATAGTCAGGCCTGGTCACTCTTTTTGCAATTAGTAGTTTTGCTCAATTCCATAGTCTGATTCTAAAAAAGTACTCATTCTAGATGTTAGGATTTTCTGCGATATTAAGTACAAGGGTAATACTAGGTCTACTTCTTTGTATTTGCATAGAGATGTGGTAACTCTAGGATTTTCAGTCATCTTAAATACAAGGGTAATACTAGACTGAGTTGGCCAGACTTTACCTCTCATTCTGTTCAACTTTGTCTAGTATTCCTCTTGTATCTAAGATGGTCAGTATTATGAATAATGCTGTTTGTTGTTTTTTTAATTTGGGTAACATATATAGGCTTTAATTTCATACTCCATCTTCTCACTAGGATTTCATATTTTATGTTTTAATGCTTAGGGTAAAGTCGAATAGGCCCTTATTCTTCAATTGCGTAGGGAGTTAGCGGTACCATTCCTCATTTTTTAGAATATAGTCAGGCCTGGTCACTCTGTTTGCTATTAGTAGCGGCTCCATTCCAAAGTCTGATTCTAAAATAGTAGTCATTCTATGTGTTAGGATTTACTACGAGATTTCTGCCATCTTAAGTAAAAGGGTAATACTAGGTCTTTTGTTTTTATTGGCTTAAGGATGCGGTATAGTAGGATTTTCTGCCATCTTAAATGCAAGGGTAATACTAGTCTCAGTTGGCCAGAATTTACCTCTCATTCTGTCCAACTTTGTCTAGTATTCCTCTTGTATCTAAGATGGTCATTACTACGAAAAGTGCTGTTTGTTTTTTTTAATTTGTGTAACATATATAGGCTTTAATTTCATACTCCATCTTTTCAACAGGATTTCATATTTTATGTTTTAATGCTTAGGGTAAAGTCGAATAGGGCCTTATTCTTCAATAGCGTAGGGAAGTGGTGGTAGCATTCCTCATTTTTTAGAATATAGTCAGGTCTGGTCACTCTTTTTGCTATTAGTAGCGGCTCCATTCCAAAGTCTGATTCTAAAATAGTAGTCACTCTAGGTATTAGGATTTTGTGCGATATCAAGAGCAAGGGTAATACTAGGTCTTCTTCTTTCTATTTGCGTAGGGATGTGTTAACCCTAGGATTTTCAGTCGTCTTAAATACAAGGGTAATACTAGTCTGAGTTGGCCAGAATTTACCTCCTTCTGTCCTACTTTGTCTAGTATTCCTCTTGTATATAAGATGGTCATTACTACGAAAAGTGCTGTTTGTTTTTTTTAATTTGGGTAACATATATAGGCTTTAATTTCATACTCCATCTTTTCAATAGGATTTTATATTTTATGTTTTAATGCTTAGGGTAAAGTCGAAAAAGCCCTTTTTCGTCAATTGCGTAGGGAAGTAGTGGTAGCATTCCTCATTTTTTAGAATATAGTCAGGCCTGGTCACTCTTTTTGCTATTAGTAGCGGCTCCATTCCAAAGCCTGATTCAAAAATAGTAGTCACTCTAGGTATTAGGATTTTGTGCGATATTAAGAGCAAGGGTATTACTAGGTCTTCTTCTTTCTATTTGCGTAGGGATGTGTTAACCCTAGGATTTTCAGTCGTCTTAAATACAAGGGTAATACTAGTCTGAGTTGGCCAGAATTTACCTCCTTCTGTCCTACTTTTTCTAGTATTCCTCTTGTATATAAGATGGTCATTACTACGAAAAGTGCTGTTTTTTTTTTTTAATTTGGGTAACATATATAGACTTTAATTTCATACTCCATCTTTTCAATAGGATTTTATATTTTATGTTTTAATGCTTAGGGTAAAGTCGAAAAGGCCCTTTTTCCTCAATTGCGTAGGGAAGTAGTGGTAGCATTCCTCATTTTTTAGAATATAGTCAGGGCTGGTCACTCTTTTTGCTATTAGTAGCGGCTCCATTCCAAAGTCTCATTCAAAAATAGTAGTCACTCTAGGTATTAGGATATTCTGCGATATTAAGAGCAAGGGTAATACTAGGTCTTCTTCTTTCTATTTGCGTAGGGATGTGTTAACCCTAGGATTTTCAGTCGTCTTAAATACAAGGGTAATATTAGTCTCAGTTGGCCAGAATTTACCTCTTAATCTGTCCAACTTTGTCTAGTATTCCTCTTGTACCTGAGATGGCCATTATTTCAAATAGTGATGTTTTTTTTTGTGTTGACATATATAGGTGTTAATTTTATTTTCAATATTTTTACTAGGATTTCATATTTTACGTTTTGATGCTTAGGATTAAGTTGACTAAGTCCTTAATCTTTATTTGCATAGGGAGGTGGGGGTACTATTTCCTAATTTTTAGAATATAGTCACCCCTGACCACTCTTTTTTCTCTTAGCAGTTGCTACATTCTATAGCTTGATTCTAAAATAGTAGTCATTCTAGGTGTTAGGATTTTATACAATATTTAGTACAATATTAAATACTAATACTAGGTTTACTGTAGTACTTTCAATCAGGATACGTTCTATTGCATGTCATTTCTTCTCTTCGCTACCCATTTCATTTTGAAGAACGGTTGTGACATTGAGGCTAATATGCATCATTCGTTTTAAAAATTTAAAAATCTACCTGCGAACATTTTTAAAAATGCCTCTTTAGATTTTCTTCAATGACATCTAGCAGAGGGCTGCAGTAGTTTAGATTTTCCATCCATAAGAGATTTGATATGTTCAATTCTAATTAGCTCAAGTAATTGACAACCATAGTAAGTGTCTTTTTCCCCTTGCAAGCTTTGAATAGCTTCTGCTATTGCCTTTGAACAGTTCACATATTCACCTAAAAAGTTTCATGGTTTCACTCATACACAGAACAAAAATGGTTCTGCACGGCTAAAATATCTTTTATGGAATTATAATAAGAGTTCCATCGAGTTGCGCATGGATCAGTTGGTGACTTTCCTGTCATCTCCAAATGTTTCACATGCTTTTGGTGATCTAGAACATAAGTTTCAAAGTGCCTGGCACTTTCTTAAGGCCGCGCCATGCAGTCTCTTATAAAAAGTATTTTTCAATCTTACTTCTTTGGAATCTGTATTGGCAATCAAATGCAAGTGTGGGTAGAATATCTTTCATGTCCATGCAGAAGGCAATCACTTTCACTTTGTAAGTCTGATGAAGCATCAGGAAAGCTTGTGGTACTAGCAGTGAATCCATTCATTATCTTCAACTTCATTACCTTCATCAAGTGATGTTTCTTCAAGATCTTCTTCATATGCATGTGAAACGTGTTCATTTATTACTGTCCATGAATCAGACTTCCCAAATATTTAAACAAATTTTAACCGTTATCTGTAACGGTTTTAAAAACTTTTGATAGTTTCAGGGCATGGTCTGAATGTATATTAGCTATCATTTCTGAAACTTTATCATAGGGGACTTTATACCCCTGACATTTGTAGAAAGAAAGAGTCACCATCTACCAATTAGGTCCCAGACTAAAATTTAAACGGCATTTAAAATTAATGCCTCCATTGATTCTTGACACATTTTGTGAATAAATGTATAAATAACTATTACTAAAAGTATTTTAGCACACAGTATTAACAAAATACTAAGATATTAACAAAAGGTATTTAAATACAAGATACAAAATGAATTTTAAAAAAGTATTTTAGATACAAGATGATAATACGTATTTTGTATCTTGTATCTGTATTTCAGATATTTGTGTCTGAAATAAGTCACATCACTGCTTATGTAATGGTATATTTTCAAGCTAATATATTTATGTTTTTTTTTTAACAATCATTTAGCTTAGTCACTTAGCTGATTAGTTAGCATCGGTCATTAATTTATGTGTTAGATCGAACCGAATTTTGTATATGTTTTTAAATCATTTAACAAAAGATGTGATTTGATAATGTAGTCATTATGTTGAATCCGACAGTTTTGCTGGTTTTATCGTTATCTGATCCGCAGTTTGTCGCTTCGAGTTGAGTGACAAGTTTTAACTCTCGATTCTTATCATTTTTAAAATTTTCCAAAAATATAAGTTATCGTGAGCTTTGGTAAATAGAATGAAATTATAGATAATGAGTAGATTTTGGTGTAATCATTTCATCAAGAAATAAAAGTTTCAACTAACATTTCAAAGTATATATGATACTAGCAGCGAAACCCGGCGTTGTTCGGGTTAAAATACATTGCATGTTTAATGGCATACAAAATATATGAGGATACATTTTTTAACATAGATATAGATTTCTATTTTCGATATTTGGAGACTTATTCGGCCATTAAACATGCGGTGTATATAGAGTAAACTAATTAACGAATTGAAATAATTTTAAGAAAAAGCTTAGTAAATGAAGAATTTATGTTTTATTTACATAATTATTTACATATTATATTATTCATATACATATTACGTGTTAAATTATATATTGACATATATTATACATTTGCATTTTTTATTTTAGTATTATTTTTTTTTTAATTTATTTTTACAACACTTGCTTTTGTACTACATTTATAGTTTTGTTGTTCGGACTGTAAATAAACAAATTTCGAAGTGATCCTGCTCGTGAGCATGCGACATATAATTGGTCGTGCGCAAAGCATGGTTCCCTTAAGTCTACTCCACAGTACTGGAGTGTCTGTGTTGGCCCTGTGCTTTGTTAATAGTCATGCTGTAAGCCGACTTCACCGGGAACTGTAAGCGTTTAAAAGTAAAGGGCAATCCATTTGATCCGTAGTATAAATACTACCTTTCCTTTTCCTTTACCAGTCATTATACTGTAAAGTCATTATACTGTAAAGTCATTATACTGGTGTAATGGCTTCCATGACGTTATTTTGTAGCTGTTTGATGCAGAGTCTCCTACCATTACACAGTCTCAGCGAGTTCAGATTTCGTAATAAAATAATTTTTCATTTAAGACAGTGTAATGGCATTCCTGGAACATTGAATGAATTTAAAAATTCAGTAGGAAAATTGACGCTTTCTAGCTCATCAGTAGTATCAATTGACATGTAAATATTCTCTTCCGCCGGAATCAATTCCTGGATGATGTTGTTGATGTCGTAAACAATGTCGTTCTTCGTGGCTAGCATAATTCGGTCGCGTAACCATTCTGAATTGGTATAATTTTCAACAATATTTGGATATACCTCATTAATAAGTTGTTGAGGTGTTTCAACAACATTACGTAACTCATTAGTTAATGTTATTTGGCCAGTATTTTCGCCTATTGGATAGGTCCCTTCTCCTATTTGTAAAAGTTTTTCAGAAAATTCTTGTGCCTTTTCATCTCCTGAAATCTTCGCCCTCATGTTCGTTGTTAATTTGATTATTTTTACGTGTTCCCACATGGACGATTTCTTTATGTAAGCATTAATTTCATCTGCCGGCGTCGATTTGGGAATGACAGGAAGCGTTTGACGAAAATTCCGCGACCAAACTCCCTTACTACCAACTGGAGACCGAGGGGTATTTACCATCCCAAAGGGAAGGTGATTGGGGTTGGTGGTGATAGAGAAAACTGTGTCTTCACGTACGAACAAAGCATTTTGTAATATATATTAGATTTTGTTGAAACGTTGATTTCTAGATGAAATGAATACCGAAGAATGCACATTTCCCTTAATTACATTCTATTTTCTACACTTATATAGCTTATGATAAATTGTACTTTCGGAAATTATTAAAAGGGAAACTAATAAAAAGTTAAAACTTGTGACTAAATTCGAAGCGACAACCTGCGCAATGATTATCAAATATTTCTTATTATAAAATTATAATTAGAAGTATTATTTTTGTAATTATTCGTTACGCAAACACTTTTTCATCCCATTTCATCACAGTGAGTCTCATCTACATCATTTTTTATAATATATTCATTGTAACTGATTCTAAATGCTACAAATGATTGATTTGGTTCATAATTTGAACAATATTTAAGGCCAAGGGACAAAAACTATTTCTCATTTATTGGAAATTTTACTTTTTTAACATCATTATCGATATTGGCTGAATCTGTCTTGCTTATTCTGAATATTTTCTTTATTTCATTCTCTTTCAACTGGTTAAATTGTTGTTTATACTTTTATTATTTCTTATTAAAAAAAGATGCTTTTGACTGAATAACCAGAGAAACCTATATCATAATTATTTAAATTATACTTGTCGATAAATATATAATTTAATATCCTCATATAAAAACACTAGCCAGTGATCTAATATCCTAGTTTCGTTTAAAAATCGAAGTGTTTATAATAGGACCGGATGGGACATTATTAAATTAGGATGAGCGAGAGAGGTTGAGATATATCTGTCTCTTTCTGTTACTGGCTATTGAAGTCGCATCTGATTGGCTGCGAGGCATCCCCTCCACTGCATCTTTTTAGTCTTTCCTAGGATTTCAACAAGTCAAGAACTCTCTCGGAAGTAGTCGTTCTGTAAAGGTTTGTAATTATTATTGATATTGTTAAAAGTTATTATCAATATTTAAATTAGTTGTGCACTATAACGATATAATTGATTAATGAAATTCATTAGGATATTTTAATGAGTCATCTCAAAATATTTAAGTTTTAATTATAAGTTAATGGTTATATATTATTACTAAATTTAATTATAATTATCTATATGAAGGGTTTATACGTGAGGAGAAATGATTGGCAATTATGAATAATAGTTATTGTAAATAAAATATTATGGGAAGTAATATTGCTCAATATTCATGGAATGTACTGCAGATCTTTTTATTTTGGATTTTTTTAAAATTTTAAATGTTTTTTTTTTTTACAAATTTATTGAATTATCACTTGTGTCTCTCTTGGTTTCCCATTCCCTAATTGAACAGTTTTTTCTTATATCGGTTTTTTGTTACATCAGTTTTTCTTTCTGATAGCAGTATTAAATTAATTCAAACTTCGTTTTTCAAATAATTATTTTATTTTTTTTTTACCTTTTATTTTGTACTAATTAAAAGTATTTGAAAATTAGAAACGATAGTATGAACATTAAAAGTACAACATCAAATGTCGTAACGAATACTTTTCTGATTCTTTTTATTTATAATTATTTTTTTCATCAGCTAAAATTGAAAATAATAAACGTAAATTTTAAACTAATTATAATTTTCAATAGAGAGAAAAACCTCAAGAATCACGGCCTTCAGAATAACCGAGACCGTGAGTTTTTCTCACTAAACATCGTCACTTAGTACTAATATAATATATCTCCGTTCTCCATTTTATCATCCAGTCAACTATTTTCCTCTCATACATAATATAATTATAAAAATGCGAATTAAAACTGTTAATTATATCTTATAATTAATATTGAATACAAATACTAATTTATAAGGTAATAAGGAAATAACATATGTAAAACTAGGAATTATTATTAAAATGTCTAAAAACAAAATATACTTTATGTTTAAAAATTATGATTACATTTTAAAGTAAAATTATATCGCTTGCTGTATTTAAGATAATAGATTTTGCTATATAGGCATACATTTCAATTATTAATGGTCAAACAGCTAAGATAGGATGGCCAACAGTCACCCCTCTCCACCACAACTTCTGGACTAGCAACTGCATATTAAATGTAAATGTATTTTAATCGTTTATTTTAGCGTGATATACAATTTTTAGTTGATTTTTTTTTTTTACAAACATTATTTAAACTAGTTAAAATTCATGATTTCAGTTATTTATGGTATTGCAATTACTTCAATCGAATACTGACGTCCCTTAGGCCTAAGGTCAAAGTACGCCATTTTGAATTAGAACTTCATAAAGAGATGAACTGTCGAATTTTTTGCAGGTAATTAAATATAATTATTTATTTAAATTTCGAATTATCATGAACTGTTTTAATATATATTATAATTTCTATAATCTTCAAACACTAAATAACGTATTAATGTCCGAATTTCTGTATTTTTAGTTGATTTATTCAGATTATAAAAAGGGGTCTGAGTTTATTTTTGAAATATATATTAAAAAAATATTAAAGTATTGGAATTATTAATATTAATCACTCCGATTTTTATAAGCAGTATTAATAGATAACATATTCGTTTTAGATTTTTATGGGTTAAACATTTAAATAATAAGATTCATGGAGTGAAAAAAGTAAAAAATAATTTAATTTATTGGTCCCCTTTGGTTTCTATCCGCCATTTTGGATTTTAAAACAGCCTCTATACATAATTTATCATTCCCATGTTTCCTTTCAGGTTAAATTTTATATTATTATAATCATTCATTATTAATCATATATAAATTCATTTGTTAATGATTATTTGCTTTATTTTGATTTTTTTAAACATTGGCTTAAATACTTTCTGATTCTTATTGCTTAACTTAGCAAATGTAAATTACCTTATTTCTCTTATGAGTTGATAATTAAAATTAAGTAAAAAATAAACTAATTTGATTAAGTGTTCCTCATAGCGATTTGATAAGTTTCTTTACTGAATACTAATTCCAACTAAGGAATTAATAATATATTGAAATAATCTAGTGGTCAGTTTTATGCAAGGAGACATATTGGATTTTAGGTACTACCTGGAGATACCACTAACTAAGCCACACTCCAAAAAAAAGTTTAATTTTAAGTTATTTATAGGTTCACAATTATTTGCTTTATTATTATTGTGTTATGAGAATTAGAACTTTAAGATTTAATATTGAACTTTTATCTTTTAAATACTTTCTGTATAATTTAAAATATTGATCTTTGTATTTTTTTAAATGTTAGCTGACCTTAAAAAATAAAATGAATGAATTTGTTTGAATGCGAATTAGAGTGTAAAATTAAGATATCTGTTCCACAGGTTGTCGCAGCGAGTCGAGTTGCAACAGGCTTTAACTTTTTATTTGTTTCATTTTTAATATTTTTCAAAAATACAAGCTATCATGATATTTATTATGTAAAAGAGAATCTAATAATGTGTAATGATTAGATTTAGTTAACCGTTTCATCAAGAAATAAAAGTTTCAACTATCATTTTGAAGTATAGATGATATACATTAAATTTAATTTAAATGTAAAGGGTAACGGAACAAAAGTTAGAATTTAATGTGGCTCAATTAGATGCAACAACCTCCAGAATATTTAACTAACATTAATTCCTTTTTAACTAACAAAGTTATTTGCAAACTATAATAAAATAAAGATGCTCTCTAAAACTGAGAATAAGAGCGTGAAATAAAATGTAATGCTATAAAAAAGATAATACTGTTTTGCTGTTTCCTCATTTAGTATTGCTGTTCCACTGAGGACCTGAGGACTCAAATCTACTCTCCTTATCCAGACCGAGCTCCTGTTGTGTGGAGAAAAGTATCATCATCATCATCATATTCTGTCCTCATCAACCACCTATGCAGGAATTCTGAACAGCCCTCTCCAGCTCTGCCGGTCATCGACGGACTATGTGGATCCAACCAGTCTCAAAATCCTTCTTCACCTCTTCTTCCCAGGTCATCTTCTTCCTCCTTTTCCCTCCACTTTGGCTCGGTAAGAAAAGTATTTTAACTTATATTCAAGATTTATATTGTCAAAATTTTTGTAACTTTTATAAAAATTATGTTTTTGTGCCATTTGTTTTAAAATATGTTCTAATTTCCAGAATCTTCCTTCACTAATAAGCATATTATTATTTAAGGTGATATTTCCATTCACTAAGTTAAGATTATAGTCTGAAGTAGGTATTAATTTAATATTTTTAATATTTATTCAATAGGTTGACAATTATTTGCTTCATTATTATTATTGTGTTATGAGAGTTATAATTATAAGATTAAAGATTCAGCTCTCTGTCATTCTAATCAATATTATATAATTTAAAATATTAATCTTATTGCTTTTCATCATTTATAGATTAAAAATTAAAATTAGTAACTTAGATTTAAACAAGAATTTTAGAGCTGAAAATGGAACAAACTAAATTAATTGTTATCAACTTAAATAGCTCCTCATGGCTGAGGACGACAATGACATTGATAGCTTTTGAAATGTTAATCCTGTTTTAGTTGCGAGTTGGAGTTAAATAAAGAATTGACCAGTTACGAAGAATCGTGAAATCTAGAAGGCCCCAGTATTATAAACTTTCTACAAATCTGCTTCATCTTGAATGGCTCAATTCTTCAACGTCAATCTTCATAATCAGGTTTATTCCTTTTATTATTTGAAGAATAATATTTTGTCTCATTTTTTTGGTAGAACAGTTAATCGCTACCTTAGCATCAGTCCGAATATAGACAGCCCTGGTTACTCTTTTTTCTATTAGCAGCTGCTCCATTTCATAGTCTGGTTCTAAAATAGTAGTCATTCTAGGTGTTAGGATTTTCTACAATATTAAGTAACAAGGATAGTATAAGGTCTATTCTTTTTATTTTCGAAGGGATGAGGTACCCTCGGAATTTCAGTCATCTTAAATACAAGGGTAATACTAGTCTGAGTTGGCAGGTAATTACCTCTCATTCTGTCCAACTTGTCTAGTATTCCTCTTGTATCTAAGATGGTCAGCGTCAGCTTTTCAAATAGTGCTGTTTATTTCTTTTGTTTGGTTAACATATATAGGCTGTAATATTATTATCTATTTCTCCATTAGGTTTACTGTTTTTATATTGTAATCTTTAGAGTCAAGTTGAATAGGCCCTTATTCTTCAATTTCGTCGGGAGGTAGCGGTACCATTTCTAATTTTTTAGAATATATTCAGGCCGGGTCCCTCTTTTTTCTATTAGCAGTTGCTCCATTCCATAGTCTGGTTCTAAAATAGTAGTCATTCAAGTGGTTAGGATTTTCTACGATATTAAGTACAACGGTAATAATGCTAGGTATAATTTTTTTTTTTTTGGCAGGGGGAAGTGGTAACCCTCGGAATTTCAGTCATCTTAATACAAGAGTAATACTAGTCTGAGTTGGCCGGTAATTACCTCTCATTCTGTCCAACTTGTCTAGAATTCCTCTTGTATCTAAGATGGTCAGTTTTTCAAATAGTGCTGTTTATTTCTTTTGTTTGGTTAACATATATAGGCTGTAATGTTATTATCTATTTCTCCATTAGGTTTACTGTTTTTATACTGTAATTTTTAGAGTCAAGTTGAATAGGCCCTTATTCCTTAATTTCGTAGGGAGTTAGCGGTACCATTTCTAATTTTTTAGAATATATTCAGGCCGGGTCCCTCTTTTTTCTATTAGCAGTTGCTCCATTCCATAGTCTGGTTCTAAAATAGTAGTCATTCAAGTGGTTAGGATTTTCTACGATATTAAGTACAACGGTAATAATGCTAGGTATAATTTTTTTTTTTTTGGCGGGGGGAAGTGGTAACCCTCGGAATTTCAGTCATCTTAAATACAAGGGTAATACTAGTCTGAGTTGCCTGGTAATTACCTCTCATTCTGTCCAACTTGTCTAGTATTCCTCTTGTATCTAAGATGGTCAGTTTTTCAAATGGGGTTGTTTATTTCTTTTGTTTGGTTTACATATATAGGCTGTAATTTTATTATCTATTTCTCCATAAGGTTTACTGTTTTTATATAGTAATCTTTAGAGTGAAGTCGAATAGGCCCTTATTCTTCAATTTGGTCGGGAGGTAGCCGTACGATTTCACATTATTTAGAATATATTCAGGCCGGGTCCCTCTTTTTTCTATTAGCAGTTGCTCCCTTCCATAGTCTGGTTCTAAAATAGTGGTCATTCAAGTGGTTAGGATTTTCTACGATATTAAGTACAAGGGTAATAATGCTAGGTATAAATTTTTTTTTGGGGGGGGGGGGGGGGGAAAGTGGTAACCCTCGGAATTTCAGTCATCTTAAATACAAGAGTAATATTAGTGTGAGTTGGCCGGTAATTACCTCTCATTCTGTCCAACTTGTCTAGTATTCCTCTTGTATCTAAGATGGTCAGTTTTTCAAATGGGGTTGTTTATTTCTTTTGTTTGGTTAACATATATAGGCTGTAATTTTATTATCTATTTCTCCATTAGGTTTACTGTTTTTATATTGTAATCCTTAGAGTCCGGTCGAATAGGCCCTTATTCTTCAATTTGGTCGGGAGGTAGCTGTACGATTTCACATTATTTAGAATATATTCAGGCCGGGTCCCTCTTTTTTCTATTAGCAGTTGCTCCCTTCCATAGTCTGGTTCTAAAATAGTGGTCATTCAAGTGGTTAGGATTTTCTACGATATTAAGTACAAGGGTAATAATGCTAGGTATAAATTTTTTTTGGGGGGAGGAAAGTGGTAACCCTCGGAATTTCAGTCATCTTAAATACAAGGGTAATACTAGTCTGAGTTGGCCGGTAATTGCCTCTCATTCTGTCCAACTTGTCTAGTATTCCTCTTGTATCTAAGATGGTCAGTTTTTCAAATGGGGTTGTTTATTTCTTTTGTTTGGTTAACATATATAGGCTGTAATTTTATTATCTATTTCTCCATTAGGCTTACTGTTTTTATATTGTAATCTTTAGAGTGAAGTTAAATAGGCCCTTATTCTTTAATTTTGTAGGGAGTTAGCGGTACCATTTCTAATTTTTTAGAAAATATTCAGGCCGGGTCCCTCTTTTTTCTATTAGCAGTTGCTCCATTCCATAGTCTGGTTCTAAAATAGTAGTCATTCAAGTGGTTAGGATTTTCTATGATATTAAGTACAAGGGTAATAATGCTAGGTATAATTTTTTTTTTTTGGCGGGGGGAAGTGGTAACCCTCGGAATTTCAGTCATCTTAATACAAGAATAATACTAGTCTGAGTTGGCCGGTAATTAGCTCTCATTCTGTCCAACTTGTCTAGTATTCCTCTTGTATCTAAGATGGTCAGTTTTTCAAATAGTGCTGTTTGTTTCTTTTGTTTGGTTAACATATATAGGCTGTAATTTTATTATCTATTTCTCCATTAGGTTTACTGTTTTTATATTGTAATCTTTAGAGTCAAGTCGAATAGGCCCTTATTCTTTAATTTCGTAGGGAGTTAGCGGTACCATTTCTAATTTTTTAGAATATATTCAGGCCGGGTCCCTCTTTTTTCTATTAGCAGTTGCTCCATTCCATAGTCTGGTTCTAAAATAGTGGTCATTCAAGTGGTTAGGATTTTCATCGATATTAAGTACAAGGGTAATAATGCTAGGTATAAATTTTTTTTTGGGGGGGGGGGGGAAAGTGGTAACCCTCGGAATTTCAGTCATCTTAAATACAAGGGTAATACTAGTCTGAGTTGGCCGGTAATTACCTCTCATTCTGTCCAACTTGTCTAGTATTCCTCTTGTATCTAAGATGGTCAGTTTTTCAAATGGGGTTGTTTATTTCTTTTGTTTGGTTAACATATATAGGCTGTAATTTTATTATTTATATCTCCATTAGGTTTACTGTTTTTATACTGTAATCTTTAGAGTCAAGTTGAATGGGCCCTTATTCTTTAATTTCGTAGGGAGTTAGCGGTACCATTTCTAATTTTTTAGAATATATTCAGGCCGGGTCCCTCTTTTTTCTATTAGCAGTTGCTCCATTCCATAGTCTGGTTCTAAAATAGTAGTCATTCAAGTGGTTAGGGTTTTCTATGATATTAAGTACAAGGGTAATAATGCTAGGTATAATTTTTTTTTTTTTGGCGGGGGGAAGTGGTAACCCTCGGAATTTCAATCATCTTAAATACAAGGGTAATACTAGTCTGAATTGGCCGGTAATTACCTCTCGTTCTGTCCAACTTGTCTAGTATTCCTCTTGTATCTAAGATGGTCAGTTTTTCAAATAGTGCTGTTTATTTCTTTTGTTTGGTTAACATATATAGGCTGTAATTTTACTATCTATATCTCCTTTAGGTTTACTGTTTTTATATTGTAATCTTTAGAGTCAAGTCGAATAGGCCCTAATTCTTTAATTTCGTAGGGAGTTAGCGGTACCATTTCTAATTTTTTAGAATATATTCAGGCCGGGTCCCTCTTTTTTCTATTAGCAGTTGCTCCATTCCATAGTCTGGTTCTAAAATAGTAGTCATATAAGTGGTTAGGATTTTCTATGATATTAAGTACAAGGGTAATAATGCTAGGTATAATTTTTTTTTTTTTGGCAGGGGGAAGTGGTAACCCTCGGAATTTCAGTCATCTTAATACAAGAGTAATACTAGTCTGAGTTGGCCGGTAATTACCCCTCATTCTGTCCAACTTGTCTAGAATTCCTCTTGTATCTAAGATGGTCAGTTTTTGAAATAGTGCTGTTTATTTCTTTTGTTTGGTTAACATATATAGGCTGTAATGTTATTATCTATTTCTCCATTAGGTTTACTGTTTTTATACTGTAATTTTTAGAGTCAAGTTGAATAGGCCCTTATTCCTTAATTTCGTAGGGAGTTAGCGGTACCATTTCTAATTTTTTAGAATATATTCAGGCCGGGTCCCTCTTTTTTCTATTAGCAGTTGCTCCATTCCATAGTCTGGTTCTAAAATAGTAGTCATTCAAGTGGTTAGGATTTTCTACGATATTAAGTACAACGGTAATAATGCTAGGTATAATTTTTTTTTTTTTGGCGGGGGGAAGTGGTAACCCTCGGAATTTCAGTCATCTTAAATACAAGGGTAATACTAGTCTGAGTTGCCTGGTAATTACCTCTCATTCTGTCCAACTTGTCTAGTATTCCTCTTGTATCTAAGATGGTCAGTTTTTCAAATGGGGTTGTTTATTTCTTTTGTTTGGTTTACATATATAGGCTGTAATTTTATTATCTATTTCTCCATAAGGTTTACTGTTTTTATATAGTAATCTTTAGAGTGAAGTCGAATAGGCCCTTATTCTTCAATTTGGTCGGGAGGTAGCCGTACGATTTCACATTATTTAGAATATATTCAGGCCGGGTCCCTCTTTTTTCTATTAGCAGTTGCTCCCTTCCATAGTCTGGTTCTAAAATAGTGGTCATTCAAGTGGTTAGGATTTTCTACGATATTAAGTACAAGGGTAATAATGCTAGGTATAAATTTTTTTTGGGGGGGGGGGGGGGGGGAAAGTGGTAACCCTCGGAATTTCAGTCATCTTAAATACAAGAGTAATATTAGTGTGAGTTGGCCGGTAATTACCTCTCATTCTGTCCAACTTGTCTAGTATTCCTCTTGTATCTAAGATGGTCAGTTTTTCAAATGGGGTTGTTTATTTCTTTTGTTTGGTTAACATATATAGGCTGTAATTTTATTATCTATTTCCCCATTAGGTTTACTGTTTTTATATTGTAATCCTTAGAGTCCGGTCGAATAGGCCCTTATTCTTCAATTTGGTCGGGAGGTAGCTGTACGATTTCACATTATTTAGAATATATTCAGGCCGGGTCCCTCTTTTTTCTATTAGCAGTTGCTCCCTTCCATAGTCTGGTTCTAAAATAGTGGTCATTCAAGTGGTTAGGATTTTCTACGATATTAAGTACAAGGGTAATAATGCTAGGTATAAATTTTTTTTGGGGGGAGGAAAGTGGTAACCCTCGGAATTTCAGTCATCTTAAATACAAGGGTAATACTAGTCTGAGTTGGCCGGTAATTGCCTCTCATTCTGTCCAACTTGTCTAGTATTCCTCTTGTATCTAAGATGGTCAGTTTTTCAAATGGGGTTGTTTATTTCTTTTGTTTGGTTAACATATATAGGCTGTAATTTTATTATCTATTTCTCCATTAGGTTTACTGTTTTTATATTGTAATCTTTAGAGTGAAGTTAAATAGGCCCTTATTCTTTAATTTTGTAGGGAGTTAGCGGTACCATTTCTAATTTTTTAGAAAATATTCAGGCCGGGTCCCTCTTTTTTCTATTAGCAGTTGCTCCATTCCATAGTCTGGTTCTAAAATAGTGGTCATTCAAGTGGTTAGGATTTTCTACGATATTAAGTACTAGGGTAATAATGCTAGGTATAAATTTTTTTTGGGGGGAGGAAAGTGGTAACCCTCGGAATTTCAGTCATCTTAAATACAAGGGTAATACTAGTCTGAGTTGGCCGGTAATTGCCTCTCATTCTGTCCAACTTGTCTAGTATTCCTCTTGTATCTAAGATGGTCAGTTTTTCAAATGGGGTTGTTTATTTCTTTTGTTTGGTTAACATATATAGGCTGTAATTTTATTATCTATTTCTCCATTAGGTTTACTGTTTTTATATTGTAATCTTTAGAGTGAAGTTAAATAGGCCCTTATTCTTTAATTTTGTAGGGAGTTAGCGGTACCATTTCTAATTTTTTAGAAAATATTCAGGCCGGGTCCCTCTTTTTTCTATTAGCAGTTGCTCCATTCCATAGTCTGGTTCTAAAATAGTAGTCATTCAAGTGGTTAGGATTTTCTATGATATTAAGTACAAGGGTAATAATGCTAGGTATAATTTTTTTTTTTTGGCGGGGGGAAGTGGTAACCCTCGGAATTTCAGTCATCTTAATACAAGAATAATACTAGTCTGAGTTGGCCGGTAATTACCTCTCATTCTGTCCAACTTGTCTAGTATTCCTCTTGTATCTAAGATGGTCAGTTTTTCAAATGGGGTTGTTTATTTCTTTTGTTTGGTTAACATATATAGGCTGTAATTTTATTATCTATATCTCCATTAGGTTTACTGTTTTTATACTGTAATCTTTAGAGTCAAGTTGAATGGGCCCTTATTCTTTAATTTCGTAGGGAGTTAGCGGTACCATTTCTAATTTTTTAGAATATATTCAGGCCGGGTCCCTCTTTTTTCTATTAGCAGTTGCTCCATTCCATAGTCTGGTTCTAAAATAGTGGTCATTCAAGTGGTTAGGATTTTCTACGATATTAAGTACAAGGGTAATAATGCTAGGTATAAATTTTTTTTTGGGGGGGGGGAAAGTGGTAACCCTCGGAATTTCAGTCATCTTAAATACAAGGGTAATACTAGTCTGAGTTGGCCGGTAATTGCCTCTCATTCTATCCAACTTGTCTAGTATTCCTCTTGTATCTAAGATGGTCAGTTTTTCAAATGGGGTTGTTTATTTCTTTTGTTTGGTTAACATATATAGGCTGTAATTTTATTATCTATTTCTCCATTAGGTTTACTGTTTTTATATTGTAATCTTTAGAGTGAAGTTAAATAGGCCCTTATTCTTTAATTTTGTAGGGAGTTAGCGGTACCATTTCAAATTTTTTAGAATATATTCAGGCCGGGTCCCTCTTTTTTCTATTAGCAGTTGCTCCATTCCATAGTCTGGTTCTAAAATAGTAGTCATTCAAGTGGTTAGGGTTTTCTATGATATTAAGTACAAGGGTAATAATGCTAGGTATAATTTTTTTTTTTTTGGCGGGGGGAAGTGGTAACCCTCGGAATTTCAATCATCTTAAATACAAGGGTAATACTAGTCTGAATTGGCCGGTAATTACCTCTCGTTCTGTCCAACTTGTCTAGTATTCCTCTTGTATCTAAGATGGTCAGTTTTTCAAATAGTGCTGTTTATTTCTTTTGTTTGGTTAACATATATAGGCTGTAATTTTACTATCTATATCTCCTTTAGGTTTACTGTTTTTATATTGTAATCTTTAGAGTCAAGTCGAATAGGCCCTAATTCTTTAATTTCGTAGGGAGTTAGCGGTACCATTTCTAATTTTTTAGAATATATTCAGGCCGGGTCCCTCTTTTTTCTATTAGCAGTTGCTCCATTCCATAGACTGGTTCTAAAATAGTAGTCATTCTAGGTGTTAGGATATTCTACAATATTAAGTAACAAGGGTAGTATAAGGTCTATTTGTTTTATTTTCGAAGGGATGTGGTAACCCTAGGATTTTCAGTCATCTTAATACAAGGGTAATACTAGTCTGAGTTGGCTGGTAATTACCTCTCATTCTGTCCAATTTGTCTAGTATTCCTCTTGTATCTAAGATGGTCATTTTATTATCTATTTCTCCATTAGGTTTATTGTTTTTATATTGTAATGTTTAGAGTCAAGACGAATAGGCCCTTATTCTTCAATTTCGTCGGTAGGTAGCGATACCATTTCACATTTTTTAGAATATATTAAGGCCGGGTCCCTCGTTTTTCTATTAGCAGTTGCTCTGTTCCATAGTCTGATTCTAAAATAGTTGTCATTGTAATCCTTAGAGTCAAGTCGAATAGGCCCTTAATCTTAATCGATGAACTTTTTTTACACAATAAGTCATTATATAACTTCTTTTGATATTTATTATAATTTCTATAATCTTGCATCTCTTAATAGTGTAGTGTTGTGTAGGTCTAAATTTCTGTGAAGGTAGTTGATTTATTCAGATTATAAAAAGTAGGTCTAGTTTGATTTTTAAAATATTTCTGTAGTAAAAAAGTATTGTCATTATTATTGATTATTGATTATTTAGATATTTATGAACACTATTAATTATTAATAGATAATATATTAATGTTTGTTTTTTATGGGTTCAAAATTGAAATAATAAGATTCTTGAAGTGCAAAGATGTATGAACTTATACCAGTGATTGGACCCCTTCCATTTCCATCTGCCATTTTGGATTTTAAAACAATCTCTATACAAATTATCATTCCCAAGTTTAATTTTTAGGATAAATTTTAGATTATTTTCAACATTGTTAAGCATACATAAATTCATTGGTTAATAGTTATTTTATTGCTTTATTTTTATTTTTGTAAACATTATACTTATATCCTTTCTGATTCTTATTGCTTAAATTAATAAATATAAATGACCTCATTTATCTTATTGGGTTGATAGTTGAAATTATTTAAGAATCCTGTTTTAAAAAAAACAAAACAAATTAATTTGACTTTATGTTCCTCTCAGCGATTTGATAACTTTCTAAACTGAATACTAATTCTCCAAAACTAATAGGAGAGGGAAATAAAATGGAATGCCTTTAAAAAGTTTATGCTGTTTCAGGTACTGTTTTGTTGTTTCATTTTTCAGGCCTTCTGAGGACCTCAAGGCTCATATCCAGACCGAGTTCCCATAGTGTGGAGAAAAGTATCATCATCATATTCTGTCCTCTTCAACCGCCTATGCTATGTTTGGCGGAATTCCGTTACATCCATCTCCAGCTCTCTCGGACATCAACTAACTTTGTGGATTCAGCCAGCTTCGATATCCTTCTGCACCCCTTCTTTCCAGGTCCTCCTTTTCCCTCCACTTGGGCTTGGTAAGAAAAGTATTTAACTAATATTCAAGATTTATTTAATTAATATTTATTGATAAACTTTTATAACAATTATGTTCTCATGCTGTTTGCTTTGATATATGTTCTAATTTCCAGAACCCACTAAATAGCATATTTTATTTAAGCCGATATTTCCATTCACTAAATTCTGATTATAGTAGGTAATTAATTTAATATATTTATTATTTGTTCAATGAGTTGACAATTATTTGTTTCATTATTATTATGTTATGAGCGTTATAATTATAAGATTAAAGATTCAGCATTTGTTTTTCTAATCAGTATTATAAAATTTAAAATACTAATTAATTGTCATCATTTATAGTTTAAAAATTAAAATTAATTAGTCAGATTTAAATATGAATTACAGAGTTCAAAATGGAACAAACTAAATTAATTGTTATAAGCTTGAATAGCTCCTTAAAACTAAATGTGGAGAACAATGCACGGATCGCTTCTGTAATGTTAATCCTGTTTTAGTCGCCAGTTGGAGTTGAATAAAGAATTGACCAGTTCAGAAGAATCATAAAATCTAGAAAGCCTCAGTATTATTTGCTTTCGACAATGCTGCTTCATCTTGAATGGCTCATTTCTTCAACATTAATCTTCATAATCAGGTTTATTCCTTTTATTATTTGAAGAATAATATTCTGTCTCATTTTTTTGGTAGAACAGTTAATCGCCCCCTTAGCATCAGTCTGAAATCATATTTTTCATCATGATCATCCATCTAGCAGTTTAGGTCTCTCAAAGATCTTGAATACCAGGGAAATACTAGTCTGAGTTGGGCAGAGAATTTCTCTCTAATTCTGTCCAACTTTGTCTAGTATTCCTCTTGTATCTGAGATGGTCAGTATTTTAAATAGTGCAGTTTGTTTTTTTGCTTTTTTTTCTGGGTAGTGTTGGTTGAATTTTATTCTATATTTATCCAGTTGGCTATGTTATTGCATGTTGAAGTCCTTAGTGTAAAGTTGAATAGGCCCTTAATCTACATTTGCCAAGGGAGGTGGTGGTAAAATCTCTCTTTTTTTTAATATAATCAGGCCTGATCTATCTTTTTTCTATTAGCAGTCGCTCCATTCCATAGTCTGATTCTAAAACGGTAGTCATTCTAGGTGTTAAGATTTTCTACAGGAAAAGGCTAGTATTTGGTCTATTTTTTTTATTAACATAGGGATTTGGTCACCCTAGGATTTTCAGTCATCTTAAATACAAGGGTAATACTAGTCTGAGTCGGCCAGAATTTACCTCTCATTCTGTCCTACTTTGTCTAGTATTCCTCTTGTATCTAAGATGGTCAGTATTACGAATAGTGCTGTTTGTTTTTTTAATTTGGGTAACATATATAGGCTGTAATTTCATACTCCATCTTTTCACTAGAATTTCATATTTCAGGGTAAAGTCGAATAGGCCCTTATTCTTCAATTGCGTAGGGAGTTAGCGGTACCATTCCTAATTTTATAGAATATAGTCAGGCCTGGTCACTCTTTTTTCAATTAGTAGTTTTGCTCAATTCCATAGTCTGATTCTAAACGAGTACTCATTCTAGGTGTTGGGATTTTCTATGGGAAAAGGCTAATATTTGGTCTATTTTTTTGTTTATAGGGATGTGTTAAACCTAGGATTTTCATTCATCTTAAATACAAGGGTAATACTAGTCCGAGTTGGCCAGAATTTAGCTCCTTCTGTCCAACTTTGTCTAGTATTCCTCTTGTATCTAAGATGGTCAGTATTACGAATAGTGCTGTTTGTTTTTTTTAATTTGGGTAACATATATAGGCTTTAATTTCATACTCCATCTTGTCAATAGGATTTCATATTTTATGTTTTAATGTAAACGAGTACTCATTCTAGGTGTTAGGATTTTCTGCGATATTAAGTACGAGGGTAATACTAGGTCTACTTCTTTGTATTTGCAACGGGACGTGTTAACCCTAGGATTTTCAGTCATCTTAAATACAATGGTAATACTAGTCTGAGTTGGCCGGAATTTACCTCCTTCTGTCCGACTTTGTCTAGTATTCCTCTTGTATCTAAGATGGTCCGAAGAGTGCTGTTAGTTTTTTTTGCTTTTTCGATACATAGATAGGCTGTAATTTCAGGCTCCATCTTGTCAATAGGATTTCATATTTTATGTTTCAATGCTTAACGAATAGGCCATTATTCTTCAATTGCGTAGGGAGGTATCTGTACCATTTCTCATTTTTTAGAATATAGTCAGACCTGGTCACACTTTTTTCAATTAGCAGTTTTGCTCAATTCCATTGTCTGATTGTAAACGAGTACTCATTCTAGGTGTTAGGATTTTCTGCGATATTAAGTACAAGGGTAATACTAGGTCTACTTCTTTGTATTTGCAAAGGGACGTGTTAACCCTAGGATTTTCAGTCATCTTAAATACAATGGTAATACTAGTCTGAGTTGGCCAGAATTTACCTCCTTCTGTCCGACTTTCTCTAGTATTCCTCTTGTATCTAAGATGGTCCGAAGAGTGCTGTTAGTTTTTTTTGCTTTTTGGATACATAGATAGGCTGTAATTCATGCTCCATCTTGTCAATAAGATTTCATATTTTATGTTTTAATGCTTAGGGTAAAGTCGAATTGGCCTTTATTCTACACTTGCGTAGGGAGTTAGCGGTGCCATTTCTCATTTTTTAGAATATAGTCAGGCCTTGTCACTCTTTTTTCAATTAGTAGTTTTGCTCAATTCCAAAGTCTGATTGTAAACGAGTACTCATTCTAGGTGTTAGGATTTTCTGCGATATTAAGTACAGGGGTAATACTAGGTCTACTTCTTTGTATTTGCAAAGGGATGTGTTAACCCTAGGATTTTCAGTCATCTTAAATACAAGGGTAATACTAGTCCGAGTTGGCCAGAATTTACCTCCTTCTGTCCAACTTTGTCTAGTATTCCTCTAGTATCTAAGATGGTCAGTATTACGAATAGTGCTGTTTGTTTTTTTTAATTTGGGTAACATATATAGGCTTTAATTTCATACTCCAACTACTCACTAGGATTTCATATTTTATGTTTTAATGCTTAGGGTAAAGTCGAATAGGCCCTTATTCTTCAATTGCGTAGGGAGTTAGCGGTACCATTCCTAATTTTATAGAATATAGTCAGGCCTGGTCACTCTTTTTTCAATTAGTAGTTTTGCTCAATTCCATAGTCTGATTCTAAACGAGTACTCATTCTAGGTGTTGGGATTTTCTATGGGAAAAGGTTAATATTTGGTCTATTTTTTTGTTTATAGGGATGTGTTAAACCTAGAATTTTCAGTCATCTTAAATACAAGGGTAATACTAGTCCGAGTTGGCCAGAATTTACCTCCTTCTGTCCAACTTTGTCTAGTATTCCTCTTGTATCTAAGATGGTCAGTATTACGAATAGTGCTGTTTGTTTTTTTTAATTTGGGTAACATATATAGGCTTTAATTTCATACTCCAACTACTCACTAGGATTTCATATTTTATGTTTTAATGCTTAGGGTAAAGTCGAATAGGCCCTTATTCTTCACTTGCTTAGGGAGTTAGCGGTGCCATTTCTCATTTTTTAGAATATAGTCAGGCCTGGTCACTCTTTTTTCAATTAGCAGTTTTGCTCAAATCCATTGTCTGATTGTAAACGAGTACTCATTCTAGGTGTTAGGATTTTCTGCGATATTAAGTACAAGGGTAATACTAGGTCTACTTCTTTGTATTTGCAAAGGGACGTGTTAACCCTAGGAATTTCAGTCATCTTAAATACAATGGTAATACTAGTCTGAGTTGGCCAGAATTTACCTCCTTCTGTCCGACTTTGTCTAGTATTCCTCTTGTATCTAAGATGATCCGAAGAGTGCTGTTAGTTTTTTTGCTTTTTGGATACATAGATAGGCTGTAATTTCATGCTCCATCTTGTCAATAGGATTTCATATTTTATGTTTTAATGCTTAGCGTAAAAACGAATAGGCCATTATTCTTCAATTGCGTAGGGAGGTATCTGTACCATTTCTCATTTTTTAGAATGTAGTCAGGCCTGGTCAATCTTTTTTCATTTAATAGTTTTGCTCAATTCCATAGTCTGATTCTAAAATAGTAGTCATTCTAGGTGTTAGGATTTTCTGCGATATTAAGTACAGGGGTAATACTAGGTCTACTTCTTTGTATTTGCAAAGGGATGTGTTAACCCTAGGATTTTCAGTCATCTTAAATACAAGGGTAATACTAGTCCGAGTTGGCCAGAATTTACCTCCTTCTGTCCAACTTTGTCTAGTATTCCTCTAGTATCTAAGATGGTCAGTATTACGAATAGTGCTGTTTGTTTTTTTTAATTTGGGTAACATATATAGGCTTTAATTTCATACTCCAACTACTCACTAGGATTTCATATTTTATGTTTTAATGCTTAGGGTAAAGTCGAATAGGCCCTTATTCTTCAATTGCGTAGGGAGTTAGCGGTACCATTCCTAATTTTATAGAATATAGTCAGGCCTGGTCACTCTTTTTTCAATTAGTAGTTTTGCTCAATTCCATAGTCTGATTCTAAACGAGTACTCATTCTAGGTGTTGGGATTTTCTATGGGAAAAGGTTAATATTTGGTCTATTTTTTTGTTTATAGGGATGTGTTAAACCTAGAATTTTCAGTCATCTTAAATACAAGGGTAATACTAGTCCGAGTTGGCCAGAATTTACCTCCTTCTGTCCAACTTTGTCTAGTATTCCTCTTGTATCTAAGATGGTCAGTATTACGAATAGTGCTGTTTGTTTTTTTTAATTTGGGTAACATATATAGGCTTTAATTTCATACTCCAACTACTCACTAGGATTTCATATTTTATGTTTTAATGCTTAGGGTAAAGTCGAATAGGCCCTTATTCTTCACTTGCTTAGGGAGTTAGCGGTGCCATTTCTCATTTTTTAGAATATAGTCAGGCCTGGTCACTCTTTTTTCAATTAGCAGTTTTGCTCAAATCCATTGTCTGATTGTAAACGAGTACTCATTCTAGGTGTTAGGATTTTTTGCGATATTAAGTACAAGGGTAATACTAGGTCTACTTCTTTGTATTTGCAAAGGGACGTGTTAACCCTAGGAATTTCAGTCATCTTAAATACAATGGTAATACTAGTCTGAGTTGGCCAGAATTTACCTCCTTCTGTCCGACTTTGTCTAGTATTCCTCTTGTATCTAAGATGATCCGAAGAGTGCTGTTAGTTTTTTTGCTTTTTGGATACATAGATAGGCTGTAATTTCATGCTCCATCTTGTCAATAGGATTTCATATTTTATGTTTTAATGCTTAGCGTAAAAACGAATAGGCCATTATTCTTCAATTGCGTAGGGAGGTATCTGTACCATTTCTCATTTTTTAGAATGTAGTCAGGCCTGGTCAATCTTTTTTCATTTAATAGTTTTGCTCAATTCCATAGTCTGATTCTAAAATAGTAGTCATTCTAGGTGTTAGGATTTTCTGCGATATTAAGTACAAGGGTAATACTACGTCTATTTTTTTTATTTTCAAAGGGATGTGTTAACCCTAGGATTTTCAGTCATCTTAAATACAAGGGTAATACTAGTCTGAGTTGGCCAGAATTAACCTCCTTCTGTTCGACTTTGTCTAGTATTCCTCTTGTATCTAAGATGGTCAGTATTACGAATAGTGCTGATTGTTTTTTTTTAATTTGGGTAACATATATAGGCTTTAATTTCATACTCCAACTACTCACTAGGATTTCATATTTTATATTTTAATGTAAACGAGTACTCATTCTAGGTGTTAGGATTTTCTCCGATATTAAGTACGAGGGTAATACTAGGTCTACTTCTTTGTATTTGCAAAGGGACGTGTTAACCCTAGGATTTTCAGTCATCTTAAATACAATGGTAATACTAGTCTTAGTTGGCCGGAATTTACCTCCTTCTGTCCGACTTTGTCTAGTATTCCTCTTGTATCTAAGATGGTCCGAAGAGTGCTGTTAGTATTTTTGCTTTTTGGATACATAGATAGGCTGTAATTTCATGCTCCATCTTGTCAATAGGATTTCATATTTTATGTTTTAATGCTTAACGAATAGGCCATTATTCTTCAATTGCGTAGGGAGGTATCTGTACCATTTCACATTTTTTAGAATGTAGTCAGGCCTGGTCAATCTTTTTTCATTTAATAGTTTTGCTCAATTCCATAGTCTGATTCTAAAATAGTAGTCACTCTAGGTGTTAGGATTTTCTACGATATTAAGCACAAGGGTAATACTAGGTCTACTTCTTTCTATTTGCATAGTGATGTGTTAACCCTAGGATTTTCACTCATCTTAAATACAGGGGTAATACTAGTCTGAGTTGGCCAGAATTTACCTCTCATTCTGTCCAGCTTTGTCTATTATTCCTCTTGTATCTGAGATGGTCAATATTTCAAATAGTGCTGTTTTTTTTTTGGTTAACATATATAGGGGTTAATTTTATTCTCCATCATTTAACTAGGATATCACATTTTATGTTGTCATGCTTAGGATTAAGTCGAATAGGCACTTAATATTTATTCGCTAGGGGACGTGGCAGTACTATTTCCCAAATTTTAGAATATAGTCAGCCCTGGTCACAATTTGTTCTATTAGCAGGTGCTCCATTCCATAGTCTGATTATAAAATAGTAGTCATTCTAGGTGTTAGGATGTTCTACGAGATTTCCGACATCTTAAGTAAAAGGGTAATAATAGGCCTATTTTTTTTATTGGCTCAGGGATGTGGTATAGTAGGATTTTCAGTCATCTTAAATACAACCGTAATACTAGTCTGAGTTGGCCAGAATTTACCTCTGATCCTGTCCAACTTTGTCTAGTATTCCTCTTGTATCTAAGATGGTCAGTATTTCGAATAGTGCGGTTGGTTTTTTTTAATTTTCGGTAACATATATAGTTTGTAATTTCATGCTCCGTCTTTTCAATAGGATTTCATATAATAGTAGTCATTCTATGTGTTAGGATTTACTACGAGATTTCCGCCATCTTAAGTACAAGGGTAAGACTAGGTCTATTTGTTTTATTGGCTTTGGGATGTGGTTTAGTAGGATTTTCAGTCATCTTAAATACAAGGGTAATACTAGTCTGAGTTCACCAGAATTTACCTCTCATTCTGTCCAACTTTGTCTATTATTCCTCTTGTATCTGAGATGGTCAGTATATCAAATAGTGCGGTTTTTAATTTTGCTTTGTTTGGTTGCAATTTAGTTCTCATTTCCTCCATTAGGGATTGTTATTTTATGTTGAAATCCTTAGAGTTAAGTCGAATAGGCCCTTAATCTTCATATGAGTAGTAAGGTTGCGGTACCATCTCCCAATTTTTGGGATATAGTCAGCCCTGGTCACTCTTTTTCTATCAGCAGGTGCTCCATTCCATACTCAGATTCTAAAATAGTAGTCATTCTTTGTGTTAGGATTTACTACGAGATTTCCGCCATCTTAAGTAAATGGGTAATACTAGGTCTATTTTATTTATTGGCTTAGGGATGTGGTTTAGTAGGATTTTCAGTCATCTTAAATACAAGGGTAATACTAGTCTGAGTTGGCCAGAATTTACCTCCTTCTGTCCTACATTGTCTAGTATTCCTCTTGTATCTGAGATGGCCAATATTTCAAATAGTGCTGTTTTTTTTTTTTTTTGTTAACATAAATAGGTTTAATTTTATTCTCCATCTTTTAACTAGGATTTCATATTTTATGTTTTAATGCTTAGGATTAAGTCGAATAGGGACTTAATATTTATTCGCTAGGATAGGTGGCGGTACTATTTCCCAAATTTTAGAATATAGTCAGCACTGGTCACTATTTGTTCTATTAGCAATTGCTACATTCTATAGTCTGATTCTAAAATAGTAGTCACTCTAGGTGTTAGGAGTTTCTACGATAATGAGGACAAGGGTAATACTAGGTCTCCTTTTTTGTATTTGCTTAGGGACGTGATAACCCTAGAATTTTCTTAAATATGATCTTTAATACAAGGGTAATACTAGTCTCAGTTGGCCAGAATTTACATCTCATTCTGTCCAACTTTGTCTAGTATTCCTCTTGTATCTGAGATGGTCAGTTTTTCAAATATTGCTGTTTGTTTCTTTTGTTTGGTTAACATATATAGGCTGTAATTTTATTATCTATTTCTCCATTAGGTTTACTGTTTTAATATTTTAATCTTTAGAGTCAAGTCGAATAGGCCCTAATTCTTCAATTGCTTAGGGAGTTAGCGGTACCATTTCTAATTTTTTAGAATATATTAAGGCCGGATCCTTCTTTTATCTATTAGCAGTTGCTCTATTCCATAGGTTGATTCTAAAGTAATAGTCATTCTAGGTGTTAGGATATTCTACGATATTAAGTACAAGGGTAATACTAGTCTGAGTTGGCCAGAATTTACCTCTCATTCTGTCCAACTTTGTCTAGTATTCCTCTTGTATCTAAGATTTCAAATAGTGCTGTTTGTTTTTTTTGGTTAACATATATAGGTGTTAATTTTATTTTCCATTTTTTTACTAGTATTTAATATTTTACGTTTTGATGCTTAAGGTTAAGTCGACTAAGTTCTTAATCTTCATTTGCATATGGAGGTTGTGGTACTATCTCTCAATTTTTAGAATATAGTCACCCGCGGTCTATTTTTTTTCCATTAGCAGTTGGTACATTCTTTAGCCTGATTCTAAAATAGTAGTCATTCTAGGTGTTAGGTTTTTATACGATTTTTAATACAATATCAAATACTAATACTAGGTTACTGTAGTACTATGGTAATACTAGGTCTATTTTTTTTATTTTCAGAGGGATGTGGAAACTAAATACTAGGTCTCCTTTTTTGTATTTGCGTAGGGATGTGGTAACCCTAGGATTTCATATTTTATGTTTTGATGCTTAGGGTTAAGTTGGCTAAGTCCTTAAACTTCATTTGCGAATGGAGGTTACGGTACCATCTTCTAAATTTTAGAATATAGTAAGCCCTGGTTACTCTTTTTTCTAATAGCATTTGCTGCATTCCAGTCTGATTCTGATTGATGATTTTTATTCAACTTTTACAATTTACATCCAGGATTCCATAATATTGGATTTTTTTTTATAAAATCCTATGAGAAGTAGATTTTATATTTACATGAAAATTTTCATCTGCCCACTCCAGTGCTGATGGCACGTTCATGTTGAACATACAATATATATGTTCTGAGGTTTGTCATAAAACCTAACGTTGAAAAGGTACAGCTGTTCTTTTGAAAATGAAAATACTTATTTATAATTTTATATTATTATTTAACTTAAAAATAATATCTCATGCTGACTTGAACTAAAACTATTTTTCTTATTTTGTCTATATTTGTTTCTTATCGACATATTTTATTCACTTCTGTAATTTATTCTTTATTGTCTTAATCTAGGATAACGGCGGTTTTAGGAGGAATTTCTTAATTATTGATGCTCAGTCAATTAGAACAATGTTCCTTACCTCGCACCGATTATAAATTAAAAATATTGGGCTTATTTTTATTTAATATTTAATTTAATTTGAACTAGATGTTAGGATTTACGTTTCAAAATTTGTATCGCGTTTCCTTGGTTTATCACATGTATTCAATATTATAAAAAAAACCTTTAATAGCAATACTTATGTAATGGTATATTTTCAAGCTAATATATTTATGTTTTTTTAACAATCATTTAGCTTAGTCACTTAGCTTATTAGTTAGCATCGGTCATTAATTTATGTGTTAGATCGAACCGAATTTTTTATATGTTTTTATATCATTCAACAAAAGATGTGAATTGATAATGTAGTCACTTTTGTTGAATCCAACGGTTTTGTTGGTTTTATCCTTATCTGTTCCGCAGGTTGACGCTTCGAGTTGAGTGACAAGTTTTAACTGTCAATTTTTATCATTTTTAAAATTTTCCAAAAATGTAAGTTATCGTGAGCTTTGGTAAAGAGAATGAAATTATAGGTAATGAGTAGATTTTGGTGTAATCATTTCATCAAGAAATAAAAGTTTCAACTAACATTTTGAAGTTTAGATGATATTTTTGTTGAAACGTTGATTTCTAGATAAAATGAATACCGAACAATGCACATTTCCCTTAATCACATTCTATTTTCCATACTATAGCTTATGATAAATTATACTTTCGGAAATTATTAAAAGGGAAACTAATATGAAAGTTAAAACTTGTGACTAAATTCGAAGCGACAACCTGCGCAATGATTATCAAATATTTCTTGTTATAAAATCATAATTAGAAGTATTATTTTTGTAATTATTCGTTACGCAAACGCTTTTTCGTCCCGTTTCATCACAATGAGTCTCATCTACATCATTTTTTATAATATACTAGCTTAGGCCCGCGGCTACGGCCGCGTGGAATTTGGTCTGCCACATAAAGTTTCGTGAAAGATCTTTTTAAATAAATAATTTAATTATTTAAAAAAAATATAAGTTACTCGTACATCCAAAATTTCAGATGTCTAACTTCAAAACTGACGGATTCTCTACAACCTTTGAACAACCCCTATTATATTAAAGGAGAAACCCTTGGGGTAGAATTATCCAAATTTCTTTCTTAAACTATACAAAGAATTTATCTACAAATTTCAAGATGCAAGTTCAGTAATTCAAGATACAAGTTCCTGATTTGCCTTTAATTATGTACTAAAACAGGGAGGAGGAACATGCCCCCGTGCCCCCACATAAATCAGCCCTTGCTGTAGCCTATGATGTATAACCTATTTTACTCAATAAGTTTCATCCTAATCCGTTCAGTAGTTTTTTCGTGAATGAGTAACAAACGTAAGTACAAACATTCGCATTTATAATATTAGTAGGATATCAAAACAATAGTTTCACTCGTGTTCTTTCTGTTATTTTAACCACTATTATCAAGTGATTTGCCTTTAATTATGTACTATAATGGATTCTCCACAGTACCTAAAAACCTGTCCGGGGGGAGGGGGGGGCACGTGCCCCCGTGCCCCCTCCCTCTATATCCGCGCTTGCTATAGTCTATGTGTTATTCTGATGTATAACCTATATTACTGTAAAGTTGCATCCAAATCCGGTCAGTAGTTTTTGCTTGGAAGAGAGTCAAACGTACAAACTTTCACAATTAGCACGGACGCACGTGCCCCCTCCCCTGACAGTTATTTGTGTTCTGTGGAGAATCCATTATAGTACATAATTAAAGGCAAATAGGGATTTCAAGATCCTAAGAAATTTGAAGATAGGTGTTTTGTATAATTTAAGAAAGAAATTAGGATAATTCCATCCTCAAAGGTTTCCCCCTTAATATAATAGAGGTTCAAAGATTGTATGGAATCCGTCAGTTTTGAAGTTAGACATTTGAAATTTTGGATGCACGAGTAACTTATAGTTTTTTTTTGTTTTTTTTTTTAGTTTTTTTTTATTGATATTTACAACTGTAATAACATTACATCAAGTAAATTGGCTGTATGAACAAAGGACATGAACAAAAAAATCACTTGTGGAGAAACTATCCGTTGATAGCACTCCAATGAAGTTTTATAGTAGAAGGTCTCGAGGCCATCTTCTTTTCAGACGTCTCGGAGGGTTATCAGGAATATTATAGGAAGCAAGTCGAGAGACTAGCGGATTCAAGTGTGTATGGAGCTTTTCATGGAAGGATAGGTATCTAGTTTGGGCCAAATTAGCAACCTATGGGATATTAAGATCATGATGGATGAGTTTGTTTGTGACATAATAAGGAGCATTGAGGATTTTACGAAGGATTTTGGATTGCAAGGATTGAATACGAGATGAATTGGATGGTTTAGTAGAGCCCCAAAGCTCAACTCCGTATGTCCAAATAGGTCTGATAACTGTCATGTAAATGAGTCTTTTGTAATTAATTGGTAGCTTTGAACGTTTGTCCAGTAAATGTTGAAGTAGGCGAAATCGTCGAGCAGTTTCTTGTCTTTTCAGTCTTGTATGAGGATAACTTATAGTTAAAAAAAAAAAATTATTTGAAATGATCTGTCACGAAACTTGATGTGGCTGATCAAATTCCATGCGAGCGAAGCCGCGGGGAAAAGCTAGTTTATAATATTAGTAAGATTAGCAGGATATCAAAACAAATAGTTTCACTCTTGTTCTTTCTGATATTTTAACAATTATGATCATGTGATTTGCCTTTAATTATGTACTATAATGGATTCTACACAGTACCTAAAAAACTGTCGGAGGGGCACTTGCCCCCGTGCCCCCCCTAAATCCGGCCTTGCTGTAGACTGTGAGTTATTCTGACGTATAACCTATATTACTGTAAAGTTTCATCTAAGTCCGTTCAGTAGTTTTTGCGTGAAAAAGAGATAAATATTCAAATATATAATATTAGTAACATTGTAACCATAGGCGTAACGAGGGGGGAATTATTGGGGATGTAACCCCCCCATTGCTTAGAAGAAATTAAAAAAAAATTGTAAGTAACAATTTAAAAGAAATAAAAATTTGAAGGATTTTACTTTTTCAAAGTTATTATTGCGGGATTACAGAAGTAAGAGTCAATAATGTCAAAAACACAACAAAGAAAGTGCAAAATACACTTAATTTAATGAATCAACTGTTTTTATAAAATTTAGAAAGTAGATAGTTGGGGGGTGCAGTAAAAAAAAACACTGAATAAGTGCTAGACTTATATTTATGTGCCGACGTTTCGACCTACAGTGTAGGTCATCTTCAGGGCGATTTGGAGAGAGAAGCCGTTGGGTGCACCGGCTGACTAACAATCTGTTTTTTTTTTTTTATAAAATAAATAACATTTATAAAAAATTGTAATCTATTTATTTAATTTGAAGCTACATGATTGTAGTATAATCTAAATTATACCTATATTACGAGGCATCTTTCTTGAAGGGGGTAATATGTTGGAGTGGTTGACTAGTGGGGTTTAACCCCCCCCCCCCATGAGTCAACTCTAGTTACGTTAATGAATTTAACTGATTCTAAATGCTATAAATGATTGATTTGGTTCATACGTTGAACAATATTTAAGGCCAAGGGACAAAAACTATTTCTCATTTAATGAAAATTCTACTTTTGTAGGATCATTATCGATATTGGCTGAATTTGTGTTGCTTATTTTGAATAATTTTTTTATTTCATTCTCTTTCACTTGGTTAAATTGTTGTTTATACTTTTATTGTTTCTTATTAAAAAAAGATGCTTTTTACTGAATAATCTGATAAATCTATATGATAATTATTTAAATTATACTTGTCGATAAATATAAATAATACGTAAAGAAATATATAATTCAATATCCTCATATTCAAGACACTATCCAGTGATCTAATATCCTAGTTTCGTTTAAAAATCGAAGTGTTTATAATAGGACCGGATGGGACATTATTAAATTAGGATGAGCGAGAGAGGGTGAGATATATCTGCCTCTTTCTGTTACTGGCTATTGAAGTCGCTTCTGATTGGCTGCGAGGCATCCCCTCCACTGCATCTTTTTAGTCTTTCCCAGGATTTCAACAAGTCAAGAACTCTCCGAAGTATTCGCACTTTAAGGGTTTGTAATTATTATTGATATTGTAAAAAGTTATTATCAATATTTTAATTAGTTGTGCACTATAGATAAATTAATGTAACCGATATAATTGATTAATGAAATTTATTAGGATATATTAAAGTGTCATCTCAAAAAATATTTAAGTTTTAATCATAAGTTTCATATTTTATTACATTGTTAATTCTTATCTCAACACAAATAATGGAATTTTATAATATTTCCGTTCTATTAACGGTTATATATTATTACTAAATTTAATTTTAAGTAGCTATATGAAGAGTGTATAAGTGAGGAGAAGTGATTGGCAATTATGGATAATAGTTATTGTAAATAAAATATTTTGGGAAGTAATATTGCCCAATATTCATGGAATGCACTGCAGATCTTTTTATTTTGGATTTTTCTAAATTATAAATGTTTTTTTTACAAATTATTGAATTATCACTTGTGTCTCTCGTGGTTTCCCATTCCCTAATTTAACACTTATTTCTTATATCGGTTTTTTGTTACAGCAGTTTTTCTTTCTGATAGTAGTATTAAATTAATTCAAATTTCGTTTTTCAAATAATTATTTTATTTTTTTTTACCATTTATTTTGTACTAATTAAAAGTATTTGAAAATTAGAAACTATAGTATGAACATTAAAAGTACAACATCAAATGTCGTAACGAATAATTTTCTGATTCTTTTTATTTATTTCGTTAGATTATTTTTTTTTTCATCAGCTAAAATTAAAAATAATAAATCTAAATTTTAAACTAATTATAGTTTTCAATAGAGAGAAAATCCTCAAGAATCACGGCCTTCAGAATAACCGAGACCGTGAGTTGAAACCTTTCATTTTTCTCACTAAACATCGTCACTTAGTACTAATATAATATATCTCCGTTCTCCATTTTATCATCCAGTCAATTATATTCCTCTCATACATAATATAATTATAAAAATGCGAATGAAAGCTGTTAATTATATCTCATAATTAATATTGAATACAAATACTAAACTATAAGGTAATAACACAATTAAAACTAGGAATTATTATTAAAATCACTAAAAACAGAATATACTTTATATTTAAAAATTAAGATTACATTATAAAGTAAAATTATATCGCTTGCTGTATTTAAGATAATAGATTTTGCTATTTAGGCATACATTTCAATTATTAATGGTCAAACAGCTAAGATAGGATGGCCAACAGTCGCCCCCCTCCACCACAACTTCTGGACTAGCAACTGTATATTAAATGTAAATGTACTTTAATCGTGTATTTTAGCGTGATATACAATTTTTAGCTGATTTTTTTTTTTTGCAAACATTATTTAAAGTAGTTAAAATTCATGATTTCAGTTATTTATGGTATTGCAATTACTTCAATCGAATACTGACGTCCCTTAGGCCTAAGGTCAAAGTACGCCATTTTGAATTACAACTTCATAAAGAGATGAACTGTCGAATTTTTTACAGGTAATTAAATATAATTATCTATAATTAAATACAATTATCATGAATTGTTTTAATATATATATATTATAATTTCTACAATCTTCATACACTAAATAACGTATTAATGTCCGAATTTCTGTATTTTTAGTTGACTTATTCAGATTATAAAAAGGGGTCTAAGTTTATTTTTGAAATATATATTGAAAAGGTATTAAAGTATTGGAATTAATATTAACCACTTCGAAGTTTATAAACACTATTAACTATTAATAGAGAACATATTCGTTTTAGATTTTTATGGGTTAAACATTTAAATAATAAAATTCATGGAGTGAAAAAAGTAAAAAATAATTTCATTTATTGGTCCCCTTTGGTTTCTATCCGCCATTTTGGATTTTAAAATAGCCTCAAATTTTAAAATTATGTAAATTTATCATTCCCATGTTTCCTTTCAGGTTAAATTTTATATTTAATAATAATAAAATATAAATTTATTTATTTATTTCTTTATAAATTAATAAATTTTATATTTTATATTTATTATAATCATTCATTATAAACCATATATAAATTCATTGGTTAATGATCATTTGCTTTATTTTGATTTTTGTAAACATTGGCTTAAATACTTTCTGATTCTTATTGCTTAACTTAACAAATATGAATTACCTATAATAAAAAATAAAATGTAATGCTATAAAAAAGATAATACTGTTTTGCTGTTTCCTCATTTAGGCCCACTGAGGACCTCGAGGCTCAAATCTACTCTCCTTATCCAGACCAAGCTCCTGTTGTGTGGAGAAAAGCATCATCATCATATTCTGTCCTCATCAACCACCTATGCAGTGTATGGAGGAATTCTGAACAGCCCTCTCCAGCTCTGCCGGTCATCGACGGACTATGTGGATCCAACCAGTCTCGATGTCTTTCTTCACCTCTTCTTCCCAGGTCATCTTCTTCCTCCTTTTCCCTCCACTTTGGCTCGGTAAGAAAAGTATTTTAACTAATATTCAAGATTTATTTTGTCAAAATTTTTGTAACTTTTATAAAAATTATGTTTTTGTGCTATTTGCTTTAAATTATGTTCTAATTTCCAGAATCTTCATTCACTAATTAGCATATTATTATTTAAGGTGGTATTTCCATTCACTGAATTAAGATTATAGTCTGAAGTAGGTATTAATTTAACATTTTTAATATTTATTCAATAGGTTGACAATTATTTGCTTCATTATTATTATTGTGTTATGAGAGTTATAATTATAAGATTAAAGATTCAGCTTTCTGTCTTTCTAATCAATATTATGTAATTTAAAATATTAATCTTATTGCTTTTCATCATTTATAGATTAAAAATTAAAATTAATAACTTAGATTTAAACAAGAATTTTAGAGCTGAAAATGGAACAAACTAAATTAATTGTTATCAACTTAAATAGCTCCTCATGGCTGAGGACGACAATGACATTGATAGCTTGTGAAATGTTAATCCTGTTTTAGTTGCGAGTTGGAGTTGAATAAAGAATTGACCAGTTCAGAAGAATCATGAAATCTAGAAGGCATCAGTATTATAAACTTTCAACAATGCTGCTTCATCTTGATTGGCTCAATTCTTCAACGTCAATCTTCATAATCAGGTTTATTCCTTTTATTATTTGAAGAATAATATTTTGTCTCATTTTTTTGGTAGAAAAGTTAATCGCCCCCTTAGCATCAGTCTGAAATCATATTTTTCATCATAATCATTCTAGCAGCTTAGGTCTCTCAAATCTTGAATACCAGGGAAATACTAGTTTGAGTTGGGCAGAGAATTTCTCTTTAATCCTGTCCAACTTTTTGTCTAGTATTCCTCTTGTATCTGAGATGGTCAGTATTTCAAATAGTGCGGTTTTTAATTTTGGTTGTAATTTAGTTCTCATTTTCTCCATTAGGGTTTGTTATTTTATGTTGAAATCCTTAGAGGTAAATCGAATAGGCCCTTAATCTTCATTTGCGTAGTAAGGTTGCGGTACCATCTCCCAATTTTTGGGATATAGTCAGCCCTGGTCACTGTTTTTCTATCAGCAGGTGCTCCATTCCATACTCAGATTCTAAAATAGTCGTCATTCTATGTGTTAGGATTTACTAGGAGATTTCCACCATCTTAAGTACAAGGATAATACTAGGTCTATTTTTTTTATCGGCTTAGGGATCTGGTATAGTAGGATTTTCTGTCATCTTAAATACAAGGGTAATACTAGTCGGGGTTGGCCAGAATTTACCTCTCATTCTGTCCAACTTTGTCTATTATTCTTCTTGCATCTGAGATGGTCAGTATTTTAAATAGTGCTGTTTTTAATTTTGGTTTGTTTGGTCGTTATTTTATTCTCATTTTCTCTATTAGGATTTGTTATTTTATGTTGAAATCCTTAGAGTTAAGTCGAATAGGCCCTTAATCTTCATTTGCGTAGTAAGGTGGCGGTACCATCTCCCGATTTTTGGGATATAGTCAGCCCTGGTCACTCTTTTTCTATCAGCATGTGCTCCATTCCATACTCAGATTCTAAAATAGTCGTCATTCTATGTGTTAGGATTTACTAGGAGATTTCCACCATCTTAAGTACAAGGGTAATACTAGGTCTATTTTTTTTATTGGCTTAGGGATCTGGTATAGTAGGATTTTCTGTCATCTTAAATACAAGGGTAATACTAGTCTCAGTTGGCCAGAATTTACCTCTCATTCTGTCCAACTTTGTCTAGTATTCCTCTTGTATCTGAGATGGTCAATATTTCAAATAGTGCTGTTTTTTTTTGGTTAACATTTATAGGTGTTAATTTTATTCTCCATCGTTTAACTAGGATTTCAAATTTTATGTTGTCATGCTTAGGATTAAGTCGAATAGGCACTTAATATTTATTCGCTAGGGGAGGTGGCAGTACTATTTCCCAAATTTTAGAATATAGTCAGCCCTGGTCACTATTTGTTCTATTAGCAGGTGCTCCATTCCATAATCAGATTCTAAAATAGTCGTCATTCTAGGTGTTAGGATTTACTAGGAGATTTCTACCATCTTAAGTACAAGGGTAATACTAGGTCTAGTTTTTTTATTGGCTTAGGGATCTGGTGTAGTAGGATTTTCCGTCATCTTAAATACAAGGTAATACTAGTCTCAGTTGGCCAGAATTTACCTCTCATTCTGTCCAACTTTGTCTATTATTCTTCTTGCATCTGAGATGGTCAGTATTTTAAATAGTGCGGTTTTTAATTTTGGTTTGTTTGGTTCTAATTTAGTTTTCATTTTCTCCATTAGGGTTTGTTATTTTATGTTGAAATTCTTAGAGTTAAGTCGAATAGGCCCTTAATCTTCATTTGCGTAGTTAGGTTGCGGTACCATCTCCCAATTTTTGGGATATAGTCAGCCCTGGTCACTCTTTTTCTATCAGCAGGTGCTCCATTCCATACTCAGATTCTAAAATAGTCGTCATTCTATGTGTTAGGATTTACTACGAGATTTCCGCCATCTTAAGTAAATGGGTAATACTAGGTCTATTTTATTTATTGGCTTAGGGATGTGGTTTAGTAGGATTTTCAGGCAACTTAAATACAAGGGTAATACTAGTCTGGGTTGGCCAGAATTTACCTCTTATTCTGTCCAACTTTGTCTAGTATTCCTCTTGTATCTGAGATGGTTAGAATACAGTCAGGCCTGGTCACTCTTTTTGCTATTAGTAGCGGCTCCATTCCAAAGCCTGATTCAAAAATAGTAGTCACTCTAGGTATTAGGATTTTGTGCGATATCAAGAGCAAGGGTAATACTAGGTCTTCTTCTTTCTATTTGCGTAGGGATGTGTTAACCCTAGGATTTTCAGTTGTCTTAAATACAAGGGTAATACTAGTCTGAGTTGGCCAGAATTTACCTCCTTCTGTCCAACTTTGTCTAGTATTCCTCTTGTTCCTGAGATGGCCATTATTTCAAATAGTGCTGTTTTTTTTTGTGTTAACATATATAGGTGTTAATTTTATTTTCTATATTTTTACTAGGATTTCATATTTTACGTTTTTATGATTAGGATTAAGTTGACTAAGTCCTTAATCTTTATTTGCATAGGGAGGTGGCGGTACTATTTCCTAATTTTTAGAATATAGTCACCCCTGGCCACTCTTTTTTCTCTTAGCAGTTGCTGCATTCTATAGTCTTATTCTAATATAGTAGTCATTCTAGGTGTTAGGATTTTATACAATATTTAGTACAATATTAAATACTAATACTAGGTTTACTGCACTACTTTCAATCAGGATACGCGGAGGCTCTAACTGCAAACATTTTTAAAAATGTCTGTTTAGATTTTCTTCAATGACATCTAGCAGAGGGCTGCAGTAGTTTAGATTTTCCATCCTAAGAGATTTGATGATATGTTCAATTCTAATTAGCTCAAGTAACTGACAACCATAGTAAGTGTCTTTTTCCCCTTGCAAGCTTTGAATAGCTTCTGCTATTGCCTTTGAACAGTCCACATATTCACCTAAAAAGTTTCATGGTTTCACACACACACAAAACAAAAATGGTTCTGCAGGGCTAAAATAAATTGTATGGAATTATAATAAGAGCTCCATCGAGTTGCGCATGGATAAGTTGGTGACTTTCCTGTCATCTCCAAATATTTCAAATGCTTTTGGTGATCTAGAACATAAGTTTCAAAGTGCCTGGCACTTTTTTAAGGCCGCGCCATGTAGTCTATTATAAAAAGTATTTTTCAATCTTACTTCTTTGGAATCTGTATTGGCAATCAAATGCAAAGTGTAGGTAGAACATCTTTCATGTCCAGGCAGAAGGCAATCACTTTCACTTTGTAAGTCTGATGTAGCAACAGGAAAGCTTGTGGTACTATCAGTGAGTCATCATCTTCAACTTCATTACCTTCATCGAGTGATGGTTCTTCAAGATCTTCTTCATATGCATGTGAAACTTTTGACTGTCCCTGAATCAGACTTCCCAAATACTTCAAAAGCCTTAAACAAATTTTAACCTTTATCTATAACGGTTTTAAAAACTTTTGATAGTTTCAGGGCATGGTCTGAATGTATATCAGCTATCATTTCTGAAACTTTATGATAGGAGACTTGATACCCCTGACATTTGTAGAAAGAAAGAGTCGCCATCTATCAATTAGGTCCCAGACTAAAATTTCAACGGCAGTTTTATCTATGGTGACATTTAAAATTAATGTCACCATTGAATCTTGACACATTTTGAGCATAAATGTATAAATAACTATTACTAAAAGTTATTTAGAACACAGTATTTACAAAATACTAAGATACCAAACAAAAGGTATGTAAGTATAAGATACAAAATGAATTTTAAAAAAGTATTTTAGATACAAGATGATAATACGTATTTTTTATCTTGTATCTGTATTTCAGATACTTGTGTCTCAAATAAGTCACATCCCTGCTTATGTAATGGTATATTTTCAAGCTAATATATTTATGTTTTTTTTTAACAATCATTTAGCTTAGTCACTTAGCTTATTAGTTAGCATCGGTCATTAATTTATGTGCTAGATCGAACCGAATTTTTTATATGTTTTTAAATCATTTAACAAAAGATGTGATTTGATAATGTAGTCATTATGTTGATTCCGACAGTTTTGCTGGTTTTATCGTTATCTGATCCGCAGTTTGTCGCTTCGAGTTGAGTGACAAGTTTTAACTCTCGATTCTTATTATTTTTAAAATTTTCCAAAAATATAAGTTATCGTGAGTTTTGGTAAAGAGGATGAAATTATAGATAATGAGTAGATTTTGGTGTAATCATTTCATCAAGAAATAAAAGTTTCAACGAACATTTCGAAGTATAGATGACGTTGGGGACAGGGTGCACTGAAAATAGAAAAAAAGTGAATTCCGCGCGCGCCCGATAACAACGCCGATAATATTGCCCGTTTCCATTTTTCTATAATAAGCAAATAACAGAAACAACTAAAAACAGAAAACAGTTTATTTTTAAAAGAATTTTACCGGAAATAATCTCATTATAAACTATAATAACCTATTTTTAATAAGTGAAACTATAAGTTAAGTTTAACAAAAATACATGAAAGAAAATAAATTAATTTGGATACATTCATAGTAAAATACAAACAAGAAAAATCTTCTTATGAAAAATAATTAAAATCAAAATTACCAATTGACAAATAAAAGAAAAAAAATGTTGTTTAATTTTAATCGAGAGAGAGAGGAAATGAAAGGTCTCCTGGTAGGATACTTTAAGTTCACTAACGAAAACTTTAAAATTCGGCGCTGCCGTCTTCTATGGCGATGTACTTCTCGTTGCGACGCAGGCAAATCGGCAGAGTCTCGTTCTGCAAAGGCCGTGGAGGCATCCTCTTCCAGGCTGGATACAGCAAGACTGACTAAAGTTCGCTAATGCTTGCAAGGTGCACTAAAAGCAACAATAAATACCCCCCTCTCTCTCCCGAGCTAAATCAATACAATATTATTCTATAAAATATAAGTATGTACATAATTTACAATATAGTTACATATTTTGGAATACCCAGCAGATTATATTTTTGTTGAAACGTTGATTTCTAGATGGAATGAATACCGAAGAATGCACATTTCCCTTAATTACATTCTATTTTCCACACTTTATAGCTTATGATAAATTGTACTTTCGGAAATTATTAAAAGGGACACTAATAAAAATTTAAAACTTGTGACTAAATTCGAAGCGACAACCTGCGCAATGATTATCAAATATTTCTTGTTATAAAATCATAATTAGAGGTATTATTTTTGTAATTATTCGTTAAGCAAACGCTTTTTCGTCCCATTTCATCACAATGAGACCTTTCATCTCAACTACATCATTTTTTATAATATATTCATTGTAACTGATTCTAAATGTTACAAGTGATTTGGTTCATACGTTGAATAATATTTAAGGTCAAGGGACAAAAACTAATTCTCATTTAATGGAAATTCTACTTTTGTAACATCATTATCGATATTGGCTGAATTTGTCTTGCTTATTTTGAATGTCTTCTTTATTTCATTCTCACTCACTTAGTTAAATTGTTGTTTATACTTTTACTATTTCTTATTAAAAAAAGATGCTTTTTACTGAATAACATGAAAAATCTATATGATAATTATTTAAATTATACTTGTCGATAAATATAAATAATACGTAAAGAAATATATAATTTAATATCCTCATATAAAAACACTTGTGTCTAATATAATATCCTACTAAGCTTTAAAAATGGAAGTTTTTATAATAAGGCGGGATGGGGCATTATTAAATTAGGATGAGCGAGAGAGGGTGAGATATATCTGTCTCTTTCTGTTACTGGCTATTGAAGTCGCTTCTGATTGGCTGCGAGGCATCCCCTCCACTGCATCTTTTTAGTCTTTCCCAGGATTTCAACGAGTCAACAACTCTTTTCGGTAGTAAGTATGTTGACTCACTTTAAGGGTTGGTAATTATTATTGATATTGTCAAAAGTTATTATCAATATTTAAATTAGTTGTGCACTGTAGATGAATTAATGTAACCGATATAATTGATTAATGAAATTCATTAGGATATTTTAATGTCATCTCAAAATAAGTGTTCATATTTTATTACATTGTTAATTCTTATCTAAACACAAATAATGGAATTTTATAATATTTGCATTCTATTAACGGTAATATATTATAACTAAATTTAATTTTAAGTAGCTATATGAAGAGTGTATAAGTGAGGAGAAATGATTGGCAATTATGGATAATAGTTATTGTAAATAAAATATTTTGTGAAGTAATATTGCCCAATATTCATGGAATGTACTGCATATCTTTTTATTTTGGATTTCTTTTTAATTTTAAATGTTTTTTTTTTACAAATTTATTGAATTATCACTTGTGTCTCTCGTGATTTCCCATTCCCTAATTTAACAGTTTTTTCTTATATCGGTTTTTTGTTACAGCAGTTTTTCTTTCTGATAGCAGTATTAAATTAATTCAAACTTCGTTTTTCAAATAATTTTTTTTTTTTTTTACCTTTTATTTTGTACTAATTAAAAGTATTTGAAAATTAGAAACAATAGTATGAACATTAAAAGTACAACATCAAATGTCGTAACGAATAATTTTCTGATTCTTTTTATTTATTTGGTTAGATTATTTTTTTTTCATCAGCTAAAATTAAAAATAATGTAAATTTTAAATTAATTATAGTTTTCAATAGAGAGAAAATCCTCAAGAATCACAGTCTTCAGAATAACCGAGACCGTGAGTTAAAACCTTTCATTTTTCTCACTAAACATCGTCACTTAGTACTAATATAATATATCTCCGTTCTCCATTTTATCATCCAGTCAACTATATTCCTCTCATACATAATATAATTATAAAAATGCGAATTAAAGCTGTTAATTATATCTCATAATTAATATTGAATACAAATACTAAACTATAAGGTAATAACAGAATTAAAACTAGGAATTATTATTAAAATCGCTTAAAACAAAATATACTTTATATTTAAAAATTAAGATTACATTATAAAGTAAAATTATATCGCTTGCTGTATTTAAGATAATAGATTTTGCTATATAGGCATACATTTCAATTATTAATGGTCAAACAGCTAAGAGAGGATGGCCAACAGTCACCCCCCCCACCACAACTTCTGGACTAGCAACTGCATATTAAATGTGAATGTATTTTAATCGTGTATTTTAGCGTGATATACAATTTTTAGCTGATTTTTTTTTTGCAATCATTATTTAAACTATTTAAATTTCTTGATTTCAGTTATTTATGGTATTGCAATTACTTCAATCGAATACTAACGTCCTTTAGGCCTAAGGTCAAAGTACGCCATTTTGAATTACAACTTCATAAAGAGATGAACTGTCGAATTTTTTACAGGTAATTAAATATAATTATTTATTTAAATTTCGAATTATCATGAACTGTTTTAATATATATATTATAATTTCTACAATCTTCATACACTAAATAACGTATTAATGTCCGAATTTCTGTATTTTAGTTGATTTATTCAGATTATAAAAAGGGGTCTAAGTTTATTTTTGAAATATATATTGAAAAGGTATTAAAGTATTGGAATTAATATTAACCACTCCGAAGTTTATAAACACTATTAACTATTAATAGAGAACATATTCGTTTTAGATTTGTATGGGTTAAACATTTAAATAATAAAATACATTGAGTGAAAAAAGTAAAAAAAAATTTCATTTATTGGTTTCCTTTGGTTTCCATCCGCCATTTTGGATTTTAAAACAGCCTCTATACATAATTTATCATTCCCATGTTTCCTTTCAGGTTAAATTTTATATTATTATAATCATTCATTATAAATCATATATAAATTAATTGGTTAATGATCATTTGCTTTATTTTGATTGATTTTTGTAAAAATTGGCTTAAATACTTTCTGATTCTTATTGCTTAACTTAACAAATATGAATTACCTATAATAAAAAATAAAATGTAATGCTATAAAAAAGATGATACTGATTTGCTGTTTCCTCATTTAAGCCCACTGATGACCTCGAGGCTCAAATCTACTCTCTTTATCTAGACGGAGTTCCTGATGTGTGGAGAAAAGCATCATCATCATCATCATATTCTGTCCTCATCAACCACCTATGCAGTGTATGGAGGAATTCTGAACAGCCCTCTCCAGCTCTGCCGGTCATCGACGGACTATGTGGATCCAACCAGTCTCAAAATCCTTCTTCACCTCTTCTTCCCAGGTCATCTTTTTCCTCCTTTTCCCTCCACTTTGGCTCGGTAAGAAAAGTATTTTAACTAATATTCAAGATTTATTTTGTCAAAATTTTTGTAACTTTTATAAAAATTATGTTTTTGTGCCATTTGTTTTAAAATATGTTCTAATTTCCAGAATCTTCCTTCACTATTTAGCATATTATTATTTAAGGTGATATTTCCATTCACTAAATTAAGATTATAGTCTGAAGTAGGTATTAATTTAATATTTATTCTATAGGTTGACAATTATTTGCTTCATTATTATTATTGTGTTAGATTCAGCTTTCTGTCTTTCTAATCAATATTATGTAATTTAAAATATTAATCTTATTGCTTTTTATCATTTATAGATTAAAAATTAAAATTAGTAACTTAGATTTAAACAAGAATTTTAGAGCTGAAAATGGAACAAACTAAATTAATTGTTATCAACATAAATAGCTCCTCATGGCTGAGGACGACAATGACATTCATAGCTTTTGAAATGTTAATCCTGTTTTAGTTGCGAGTTGGAGTTGAATAAAGAATTGACCAGTTACGAAGAATCATGAAATCAAGAAGGCCCCAGTATTATAAACTTTCTACAATTCTGCTTCATCTTGAATGGCTCAATTCTTCAACGTCAATCTTCATAATCAGGTTTATTGCTTTTATTATTTGAAGAATAATATTTTGACTCATTTTTTTGGTAGAACAGTTAATCGCTAGCTTAGCATCAGTCCGAAAATAGACAGCCCTGGTTACTCTTTTTTCTATTAGTAGCTGCTCCATTTCATAGTCTGGTTCTAAAATAGTAGTCATTCTAGGTGTTAGGATTTTCTACAATATTAAGTAACAAGGATAGTATAAGGTCTATTTTTTTATTTTCGAAGGGATGTGGTAACTGTTTTTATATTGTAATCCTTAGAGTTTAGTAGAATAGGCCCTTATTCTTCAATTTGGTCGGGAGGTAGCGGTACGATATCACATTTTTTAGAATATATTAAGGGCGGGTCCCTCTTTTTTCTGTTAGCAGTTGCTCTATTCCATAGTTTGATTCTAAAACAGTAGTCATTGTAATCTTTAGAGTCAAGTCGAATAGGCCGTTATTCTTCAATTTCGTAGGGAGGTAGCGGTACCATTTCTAATTTTTTAGAATATATTCAGCCCTGGTTACTCTTTTTTCTGTTAGCAGTAGCTCTATTCCATAGTCTGATTCTAAAATAGTAGTCATTCTAGGTGTTAGGATTTACTACAATATTAAGTAACAAGGGTAGTATAAGATATATTTGTTATATTTTCGAACGGATGTGGTAACCCTTGGATATTTAGTCATCTTAATACAAGGGTAATACTAGTCTGAGTTGACCGGTAATTACCTCTCATTCTGTCCAACTTGTCTAGTATTCCTCTTGTATCTAAGATGGTCAGTTTTTCAAATAGTGCTGTTTGTTTCTTTTGTTTGGTTAACATATATAGGCTGTAATTTTATTATCTATTTCTCCATTAGGTTTACTGATTTTATATTGTAATCTTTAGAGTCAAGTCGAATAGGCCCTTATTCTTCAATTTCGTAGGAAGGTAGCGGTACCATTCCCAATTTTTTTAGAATATATTAAGGCCGGGTCCCTCGTTTCTCTATTAGCAGTTGCTCCATTCAATAGTCTATTTCTAAAATAGTAGTCATTCTAGTTGTTAGGATTTTCTAGGATATTAAGTACAAGGGTAATAATGCTAGGTATAATTTTTTTTTTTTTTGGGGGGTGGGAAGTGGTAACCCTCGGAATTTCAGTCATCTTAATACAAGAGTAATACTAGTCTGAGTTGGCCGGTAATTACCTCTCATTCTGTCCAACTTTGTCTAGTATTCCTCTTGTATCTGACATTGATAATATTTCTTGGTCTGACAGTTGCTCTGTTCCATAGGCTGATTCTAAAATTGTAGTCATTGTAATCCTTAGAGTCAAGTCGAATAGGCCCTTATTCTTCAATTGCGTAGGAAGGTAGCGGTACCATTTCTAATTTTTTAGAATATATTCGGGCCGGGTCCCTCTTTTTTCTATTAGCAGTTGCTCCATTCCATAGTCTTGTTCTTAAATAGTAGTCATTCTAGGTGTCATGATTTTCTACTATATTAAGTACAAAGGTAATATTAGGTCTACTGTTTTTATTTTCGAACGGATGTGGTAACCCTCGGAATTTCAGTCATCTTAATACAAGAGTAAAACTAGTCTGAGTTGGCCGGTAATTACCTCTCATTCTGTCCAACTTTGTCTAGTATTCCTCTTGTATCTGAGATGATCAGTTTTTCAAAAAGTGCTGTTTGTTTCTTTTGTTTGGTTAACATGCTTGTTTGGTTAATGTGCTGTTTTTGTTTTTTTTATAACATATGTAGGTGTTAATTTTAGTTTCCATCTTTTAATTAGGATTTCACATTTTATCTTTTAATGGTTAGGGTTTAGTCGAATAGGCACTTAATCTTCATTTGCTAGGGGAGGTAGCGGTATTATCTTCCAATTTTTAGAATATAGAAAGGCCGGGTCCCTCTTTTTTCTTTTAGCAGTTGCTCCATTCCATAGTCTTGTTCTTAAATAGTAGTCATTCTAGGTGTTATGATTTTCTACGATATTAAGTACAAAGGTAATGTTAGGTCTACTTTTTTTATTTTCAAATAGATGTGTTAACCCTTGGATATTTAGTCATCTTAATACAAGGGTAATACTAGTCTGAGTTGGCCGGTAATTACCTCTCATTCTGTCCAACTTGTCTAGTATTCCTCTTGTATCTGAGATTGATAATATTTCAGATAGTGCTGTTTTTTTTTTTTTTTTATAACACATGTAGGTGTTAATTTTAGTTTCCATCTTTTAATTAGGATTTCACATTTTATCTTTTAATGGTTAGGGTTTAGTCGAATAGCCACTTAATCTTCATTCGCTAGGGGAGTTGGCTGTAGACTATTCTATAGTCTGATTCTATTTCCCAATCTTTAGAATATAGTCAGCCCTGGTTACTCTTTTTTCTATTACTAGTTGCTCCATTCCATAGTCTGATTCTAAAATAGTAGTCATTGTAGGTTTTATGATTTTCTACGATATTAAGTACAAAGGTAATATTAGGTCTACTTTTTTTATTTTCGAACGGATGTGGTAACCCTTGGATATTTAGTCATCCTAATACAAGGGTAATACTAGTCTGAGTTGGCCGGTAATTACCTCTCATTCTGTCCAACTTGTCTAGTATTCCTCTTGTATCTGAGATGATCAGTTTTTCAAAAAGTGCTGTTTGTTTCTTTTGTTTGGTTAACATATATAGGCTGTAATTTTATTATCTATTTCTCCATTAGGTTTACTGATTTTATATTGTAATCCTTAGAGTCAAGTCGAATAGGCCCTTATTCTTCAATTGCGTAGGGAGGTAGCGGTACAATTTCTAATTTTTTAGAATATATTCGGGCCGGGTCCCTCTTTTTTCTTTTAGCAGTTGCTCCATTCCATAGTCTTGTTCTTATTTAGTAGTCATTCTAGGTGTTGTGATTTTCTACTATATTAAGTACAAAGGTAATATTAGGTCTACTATTTTTATTTTCGAATTGATGTGGTAACCCTCGGAATTTCAGTCATCTTAATACAAGAGTAATACTAGTCTGAGTTGGCCGGTAATTACCTCTAATTCTGTCCAACTTTGTCTAGTATTCCTCTTGTATCTGACATTGATAATATTTCAGATAGTGCTGTTTTTTTTTTTTATAACATATGTAGGTGTTAATTTTAGTTTCCATCTTTTAATTAGGATTTCATATTTTATCTTTTAATGGTTAGGGTTTAGTCGAATAGGCACTTAATCTTCATTTGCTAGGGGAGGTAGCGGTATTATCTTCCAATTTTTAGAATATAGAAAGGCCGGGTCCCTCTTTTTTCTTTTAGCAGTTGCTCCATTCCATAGTCTTGTTCTTAAATAGTAGTAATTTTAATCCTTAGAGTCAAGTCGAATGGGCCCTTATTCATTAATTGCGTAGGGAGGTAGCAGTACCATTTCTATTTTTTTAGAATATAGTCAGCCCTGGTTACTCTTTTTTCTATTAGCAGTTGCTCCATTCCATAGTCTGGTTCTAAAATAGTAGTCATTCTAGGTGTTATGATTTTCTACGATATTAAGTACAAAGGTAATGTTAGGTCTACTTTTTTTATTTTCAAATAGATGTGGTAACCCTTGGATATTTAGTCATCTTAATACAAGGGTAGTACTAGTCTGATATGGCCGGTAATTACCTCTCATTTTGTCCAACTTGTCTAGTATTCCTCTTGTATCTAAGATGGTCAGTTTTTCAAATAGTGCTGTTTGTTTCATTGGTTTGTTTAACATATATAGGCTGTAATTTTATTATCTATTTCTCCATTAGGTTTACTGATTTTATATTGTAATCTTTAGAGTCAAGTCGAATAGGCCCTTATTCTTCAATTTCGTAGGAAGGTAGCGGTACCATTTCCAATTTTTTTAGAATATATTAAGGCCGGGTCCCTCGTTTCACTATTAGCAGTTGCTCCATTCAATAGTCTATTTCTAAAATAGTAGTC